>OY992536.1:270308285-270494526 GCA_963921195.1 Pegoplata infirma
TGTCTGTCTGTCTGTCTGTCTGTCTGTCTGTCTGTCTGTCTGTCTGTCTGTCTGTCTGTCTGTCTGTCTGTCTGTCTGTCTGTCTGTCTGTCTGTCTGTCTGTCTGTCTGTCTGTCTGTCTGTCTGTCTGTCTGTCTGTCTGTCTGTCTGTCTGTCTGTCTGTCTGTCTGTCTGTCTGTCTGTCTGTCTGTCTGTCTGTCTGTCTGTCTGTCTGTCTGTCTGTCTGTCTGTCTGTCTGTCTGTCTGTCTGTCTGTCTGTCTGTCTGTCTGTCTGTCTGTCTGTCTGTCTGTCTGTCTGTCTGTCTGTCTGTCTGTCTGTCTGTCTGTCTGTCTGTCTGTCTGTCTGTCTGTCTGTCTGTCTGTCTGTCTGTCTGTCTGTCTGTCTGTCTGTCTGTCTGTCTGTCTGTCTGTCTGTCTGTCTGTCTGTCTGTCTGTCTGTCTGTCTGTCTGTCTGTCTGTCTGTCTGTCTGTCTGTCTGTCTGTCTGTCTGTCTGTCTGTCTGTCTGTCTGTCTGTCTGTCTGTCTGTCTGTCTGTCTGTCTGTCTGTCTGTCTGTCTGTCTGTCTGTCTGTCTGTCTGTCTGTCTGTCTGTCTGTCTGTCTGTCTGTCTGTCTGTCTGTCTGTCTGTCTGTCTGTCTGTCTGTCTGTCTGTCTGTCTGTCTGTCTGTCTGTCTGTCTGTCTGTCTGTCTGTCTGTCTGTCTGTCTGTCTGTCTGTCTGTCTGTCTGTCTGTCTGTCTGTCTGTCTGTCTGTCTGTCTGTCTGTCTGTCTGTCTGTCTGTCTGTCTGTCTGTCTGTCTGTCTGTCTGTCTGTCTGTCTGTCTGTCTGTCTGTCTGTCTGTCTGTCTGTCTGTCTGTCTGTCTGTCTGTCTGTCTGTCTGTCTGTCTGTCTGTCTGTCTGTCTGTCTGTCTGTCTGTCTGTCTGTCTGTCTGTCTGTCTGTCTGTCTGTCTGTCTGTCTGTCTGTCTGTCTGTCTGTCTGTCTGTCTGTCTGTCTGTCTGTCTGTCTGTCTGTCTGTCTGTCTGTCTGTCTGTCTGTCTGTCTGTCTGTCTGTCTGTCTGTCTGTCTGTCTGTCTGTCTGTCTGTCTGTCTGTCTGTCTGTCTGTCTGTCTGTCTGTCTGTCTGTCTGTCTGTCTGTCTGTCTGTCTGTCTGTCTGTCTGTCTGTCTGTCTGTCTGTCTGTCTGTCTGTCTGTCTGTCTGTCTGTCTGTCTGTCTGTCTGTCTGTCTGTCTGTCTGTCTGTCTGTCTGTCTGTCTGTCTGTCTGTCTGTCTGTCTGTCTGTCTGTCTGTCTGTCTGTCTGTCTGTCTGTCTGTCTGTCTGTCTGTCTGTCTGTCTGTCTGTCTGTCTGTCTGTCTGTCTGTCTGTCTGTCTGTCTGTCTGTCTGTCTGTCTGTCTGTCTGTCTGTCTGTCTGTCTGTCTGTCTGTCTGTCTGTCTGTCTGTCTGTCTGTCTGTCTGTCTGTCTGTCTGTCTGTCTGTCTGTCTGTCTGTCTGTCTGTCTGTCTGTCTGTCTGTCTGTCTGTCTGTCTGTCTGTCTGTCTGTCTGTCTGTCTGTCTGTCTGTCTGTCTGTCTGTCTGTCTGTCTGTCTGTCTGTCTGTCTGTCTGTCTGTCTGTCTGTCTGTCTGTCTGTCTGTCTGTCTGTCTGTCTGTCTGTCTGTCTGTCTGTCTGTCTGTCTGTCTGTCTGTCTGTCTGTCTGTCTGTCTGTCTGTCTGTCTGTCTGTCTGTCTGTCTGTCTGTCTGTCTGTCTGTCTGTCTGTCTGTCTGTCTGTCTGTCTGTCTGTCTGTCTGTCTGTCTGTCTGTCTGTCTGTCTGTCTGTCTGTCTGTCTGTCTGTCTGTCTGTCTGTCTGTCTGTCTGTCTGTCTGTCTGTCTGTCTGTCTGTCTGTCTGTCTGTCTGTCTGTCTGTCTGTCTGTCTGTCTGTCTGTCTGTCTGTCTGTCTGTCTGTCTGTCTGTCTGTCTGTCTGTCTGTCTGTCTGTCTGTCTGTCTGTCTGTCTGTCTGTCTGTCTGTCTGTCTGTCTGTCTGTCTGTCTGTCTGTCTGTCTGTCTGTCTGTCTGTCTGTCTGTCTGTCTGTCTGTCTGTCTGTCTGTCTGTCTGTCTGTCTGTCTGTCTGTCTGTCTGTCTGTCTGTCTGTCTGTCTGTCTGTCTGTCTGTCTGTCTGTCTGTCTGTCTGTCTGTCTGTCTGTCTGTCTGTCTGTCTGTCTGTCTGTCTGTCTGTCTGTCTGTCTGTCTGTCTGTCTGTCTGTCTGTCTGTCTGTCTGTCTGTCTGTCTGTCTGTCTGTCTGTCTGTCTGTCTGTCTGTCTGTCTGTCTGTCTGTCTGTCTGTCTGTCTGTCTGTCTGTCTGTCTGTCTGTCTGTCTGTCTGTCTGTCTGTCTGTCTGTCTGTCTGTCTGTCTGTCTGTCTGTCTGTCTGTCTGTCTGTCTGTCTGTCTGTCTGTCTGTCTGTCTGTCTGTCTGTCTGTCTGTCTGTCTGTCTGTCTGTCTGTCTGTCTGTCTGTCTGTCTGTCTGTCTGTCTGTCTGTCTGTCTGTCTGTCTGTCTGTCTGTCTGTCTGTCTGTCTGTCTGTCTGTCTGTCTGTCTGTCTGTCTGTCTGTCTGTCTGTCTGTCTGTCTGTCTGTCTGTCTGTCTGTCTGTCTGTCTGTCTGTCTGTCTGTCTGTCTGTCTGTCTGTCTGTCTGTCTGTCTGTCTGTCTGTCTGTCTGTCTGTCTGTCTGTCTGTCTGTCTGTCTGTCTGTCTGTCTGTCTGTCTGTCTGTCTGTCTGTCTGTCTGTCTGTCTGTCTGTCTGTCTGTCTGTCTGTCTGTCTGTCTGTCTGTCTGTCTGTCTGTCTGTCTGTCTGTCTGTCTGTCTGTCTGTCTGTCTGTCTGTCTGTCTGTCTGTCTGTCTGTCTGTCTGTCTGTCTGTCTGTCTGTCTGTCTGTCTGTCTGTCTGTCTGTCTGTCTGTCTGTCTGTCTGTCTGTCTGTCTGTCTGTCTGTCTGTCTGTCTGTCTGTCTGTCTGTCTGTCTGTCTGTCTGTCTGTCTGTCTGTCTGTCTGTCTGTCTGTCTGTCTGTCTGTCTGTCTGTCTGTCTGTCTGTCTGTCTGTCTGTCTGTCTGTCTGTCTGTCTGTCTGTCTGTCTGTCTGTCTGTCTGTCTGTCTGTCTGTCTGTCTGTCTGTCTGTCTGTCTGTCTGTCTGTCTGTCTGTCTGTCTGTCTGTCTGTCTGTCTGTCTGTCTGTCTGTCTGTCTGTCTGTCTGTCTGTCTGTCTGTCTGTCTGTCTGTCTGTCTGTCTGTCTGTCTGTCTGTCTGTCTGTCTGTCTGTCTGTCTGTCTGTCTGTCTGTCTGTCTGTCTGTCTGTCTGTCTGTCTGTCTGTCTGTCTGTCTGTCTGTCTGTCTGTCTGTCTGTCTGTCTGTCTGTCTGTCTGTCTGTCTGTCTGTCTGTCTGTCTGTCTGTCTGTCTGTCTGTCTGTCTGTCTGTCTGTCTGTCTGTCTGTCTGTCTGTCTGTCTGTCTGTCTGTCTGTCTGTCTGTCTGTCTGTCTGTCTGTCTGTCTGTCTGTCTGTCTGTCTGTCTGTCTGTCTGTCTGTCTGTCTGTCTGTCTGTCTGTCTGTCTGTCTGTCTGTCTGTCTGTCTGTCTGTCTGTCTGTCTGTCTGTCTGTCTGTCTGTCTGTCTGTCTGTCTGTCTGTCTGTCTGTCTGTCTGTCTGTCTGTCTGTCTGTCTGTCTGTCTGTCTGTCTGTCTGTCTGTCTGTCTGTCTGTCTGTCTGTCTGTCTGTCTGTCTGTCTGTCTGTCTGTCTGTCTGTCTGTCTGTCTGTCTGTCTGTCTGTCTGTCTGTCTGTCTGTCTGTCTGTCTGTCTGTCTGTCTGTCTGTCTGTCTGTCTGTCTGTCTGTCTGTCTGTCTGTCTGTCTGTCTGTCTGTCTGTCTGTCTGTCTGTCTGTCTGTCTGTCTGTCTGTCTGTCTGTCTGTCTGTCTGTCTGTCTGTCTGTCTGTCTGTCTGTCTGTCTGTCTGTCTGTCTGTCTGTCTGTCTGTCTGTCTGTCTGTCTGTCTGTCTGTCTGTCTGTCTGTCTGTCTGTCTGTCTGTCTGTCTGTCTGTCTGTCTGTCTGTCTGTCTGTCTGTCTGTCTGTCTGTCTGTCTGTCTGTCTGTCTGTCTGTCTGTCTGTCTGTCTGTCTGTCTGTCTGTCTGTCTGTCTGTCTGTCTGTCTGTCTGTCTGTCTGTCTGTCTGTCTGTCTGTCTGTCTGTCTGTCTGTCTGTCTGTCTGTCTGTCTGTCTGTCTGTCTGTCTGTCTGTCTGTCTGTCTGTCTGTCTGTCTGTCTGTCTGTCTGTCTGTCTGTCTGTCTGTCTGTCTGTCTGTCTGTCTGTCTGTCTGTCTGTCTGTCTGTCTGTCTGTCTGTCTGTCTGTCTGTCTGTCTGTCTGTCTGTCTGTCTGTCTGTCTGTCTGTCTGTCTGTCTGTCTGTCTGTCTGTCTGTCTGTCTGTCTGTCTGTCTGTCTGTCTGTCTGTCTGTCTGTCTGTCTGTCTGTCTGTCTGTCTGTCTGTCTGTCTGTCTGTCTGTCTGTCTGTCTGTCTGTCTGTCTGTCTGTCTGTCTGTCTGTCTGTCTGTCTGTCTGTCTGTCTGTCTGTCTGTCTGTCTGTCTGTCTGTCTGTCTGTCTGTCTGTCTGTCTGTCTGTCTGTCTGTCTGTCTGTCTGTCTGTCTGTCTGTCTGTCTGTCTGTCTGTCTGTCTGTCTGTCTGTCTGTCTGTCTGTCTGTCTGTCTGTCTGTCTGTCTGTCTGTCTGTCTGTCTGTCTGTCTGTCTGTCTGTCTGTCTGTCTGTCTGTCTGTCTGTCTGTCTGTCTGTCTGTCTGTCTGTCTGTCTGTCTGTCTGTCTGTCTGTCTGTCTGTCTGTCTGTCTGTCTGTCTGTCTGTCTGTCTGTCTGTCTGTCTGTCTGTCTGTCTGTCTGTCTGTCTGTCTGTCTGTCTGTCTGTCTGTCTGTCTGTCTGTCTGTCTGTCTGTCTGTCTGTCTGTCTGTCTGTCTGTCTGTCTGTCTGTCTGTCTGTCTGTCTGTCTGTCTGTCTGTCTGTCTGTCTGTCTGTCTGTCTGTCTGTCTGTCTGTCTGTCTGTCTGTCTGTCTGTCTGTCTGTCTGTCTGTCTGTCTGTCTGTCTGTCTGTCTGTCT
This sequence comes from Pegoplata infirma, assembly GCA_963921195.1. Classification (NCBI taxonomy): domain Eukaryota; kingdom Metazoa; phylum Arthropoda; class Insecta; order Diptera; family Anthomyiidae; genus Pegoplata; species Pegoplata infirma. The sequence goes on from OY992536.1 coordinate 270,313,415, forward strand.
GTCTGTCTGTCTGTCTGTCTGTCTGTCTGTCTGTCTGTCTGTCTGTCTGTCTGTCTGTCTGTCTGTCTGTCTGTCTGTCTGTCTGTCTGTCTGTCTGTCTGTCTGTCTGTCTGTCTGTCTGTCTGTCTGTCTGTCTGTCTGTCTGTCTGTCTGTCTGTCTGTCTGTCTGTCTGTCTGTCTGTCTGTCTGTCTGTCTGTCTGTCTGTCTGTCTGTCTGTCTGTCTGTCTGTCTGTCTGTCTGTCTGTCTGTCTGTCTGTCTGTCTGTCTGTCTGTCTGTCTGTCTGTCTGTCTGTCTGTCTGTCTGTCTGTCTGTCTGTCTGTCTGTCTGTCTGTCTGTCTGTCTGTCTGTCTGTCTGTCTGTCTGTCTGTCTGTCTGTCTGTCTGTCTGTCTGTCTGTCTGTCTGTCTGTCTGTCTGTCTGTCTGTCTGTCTGTCTGTCTGTCTGTCTGTCTGTCTGTCTGTCTGTCTGTCTGTCTGTCTGTCTGTCTGTCTGTCTGTCTGTCTGTCTGTCTGTCTGTCTGTCTGTCTGTCTGTCTGTCTGTCTGTCTGTCTGTCTGTCTGTCTGTCTGTCTGTCTGTCTGTCTGTCTGTCTGTCTGTCTGTCTGTCTGTCTGTCTGTCTGTCTGTCTGTCTGTCTGTCTGTCTGTCTGTCTGTCTGTCTGTCTGTCTGTCTGTCTGTCTGTCTGTCTGTCTGTCTGTCTGTCTGTCTGTCTGTCTGTCTGTCTGTCTGTCTGTCTGTCTGTCTGTCTGTCTGTCTGTCTGTCTGTCTGTCTGTCTGTCTGTCTGTCTGTCTGTCTGTCTGTCTGTCTGTCTGTCTGTCTGTCTGTCTGTCTGTCTGTCTGTCTGTCTGTCTGTCTGTCTGTCTGTCTGTCTGTCTGTCTGTCTGTCTGTCTGTCTGTCTGTCTGTCTGTCTGTCTGTCTGTCTGTCTGTCTGTCTGTCTGTCTGTCTGTCTGTCTGTCTGTCTGTCTGTCTGTCTGTCTGTCTGTCTGTCTGTCTGTCTGTCTGTCTGTCTGTCTGTCTGTCTGTCTGTCTGTCTGTCTGTCTGTCTGTCTGTCTGTCTGTCTGTCTGTCTGTCTGTCTGTCTGTCTGTCTGTCTGTCTGTCTGTCTGTCTGTCTGTCTGTCTGTCTGTCTGTCTGTCTGTCTGTCTGTCTGTCTGTCTGTCTGTCTGTCTGTCTGTCTGTCTGTCTGTCTGTCTGTCTGTCTGTCTGTCTGTCTGTCTGTCTGTCTGTCTGTCTGTCTGTCTGTCTGTCTGTCTGTCTGTCTGTCTGTCTGTCTGTCTGTCTGTCTGTCTGTCTGTCTGTCTGTCTGTCTGTCTGTCTGTCTGTCTGTCTGTCTGTCTGTCTGTCTGTCTGTCTGTCTGTCTGTCTGTCTGTCTGTCTGTCTGTCTGTCTGTCTGTCTGTCTGTCTGTCTGTCTGTCTGTCTGTCTGTCTGTCTGTCTGTCTGTCTGTCTGTCTGTCTGTCTGTCTGTCTGTCTGTCTGTCTGTCTGTCTGTCTGTCTGTCTGTCTGTCTGTCTGTCTGTCTGTCTGTCTGTCTGTCTGTCTGTCTGTCTGTCTGTCTGTCTGTCTGTCTGTCTGTCTGTCTGTCTGTCTGTCTGTCTGTCTGTCTGTCTGTCTGTCTGTCTGTCTGTCTGTCTGTCTGTCTGTCTGTCTGTCTGTCTGTCTGTCTGTCTGTCTGTCTGTCTGTCTGTCTGTCTGTCTGTCTGTCTGTCTGTCTGTCTGTCTGTCTGTCTGTCTGTCTGTCTGTCTGTCTGTCTGTCTGTCTGTCTGTCTGTCTGTCTGTCTGTCTGTCTGTCTGTCTGTCTGTCTGTCTGTCTGTCTGTCTGTCTGTCTGTCTGTCTGTCTGTCTGTCTGTCTGTCTGTCTGTCTGTCTGTCTGTCTGTCTGTCTGTCTGTCTGTCTGTCTGTCTGTCTGTCTGTCTGTCTGTCTGTCTGTCTGTCTGTCTGTCTGTCTGTCTGTCTGTCTGTCTGTCTGTCTGTCTGTCTGTCTGTCTGTCTGTCTGTCTGTCTGTCTGTCTGTCTGTCTGTCTGTCTGTCTGTCTGTCTGTCTGTCTGTCTGTCTGTCTGTCTGTCTGTCTGTCTGTCTGTCTGTCTGTCTGTCTGTCTGTCTGTCTGTCTGTCTGTCTGTCTGTCTGTCTGTCTGTCTGTCTGTCTGTCTGTCTGTCTGTCTGTCTGTCTGTCTGTCTGTCTGTCTGTCTGTCTGTCTGTCTGTCTGTCTGTCTGTCTGTCTGTCTGTCTGTCTGTCTGTCTGTCTGTCTGTCTGTCTGTCTGTCTGTCTGTCTGTCTGTCTGTCTGTCTGTCTGTCTGTCTGTCTGTCTGTCTGTCTGTCTGTCTGTCTGTCTGTCTGTCTGTCTGTCTGTCTGTCTGTCTGTCTGTCTGTCTGTCTGTCTGTCTGTCTGTCTGTCTGTCTGTCTGTCTGTCTGTCTGTCTGTCTGTCTGTCTGTCTGTCTGTCTGTCTGTCTGTCTGTCTGTCTGTCTGTCTGTCTGTCTGTCTGTCTGTCTGTCTGTCTGTCTGTCTGTCTGTCTGTCTGTCTGTCTGTCTGTCTGTCTGTCTGTCTGTCTGTCTGTCTGTCTGTCTGTCTGTCTGTCTGTCTGTCTGTCTGTCTGTCTGTCTGTCTGTCTGTCTGTCTGTCTGTCTGTCTGTCTGTCTGTCTGTCTGTCTGTCTGTCTGTCTGTCTGTCTGTCTGTCTGTCTGTCTGTCTGTCTGTCTGTCTGTCTGTCTGTCTGTCTGTCTGTCTGTCTGTCTGTCTGTCTGTCTGTCTGTCTGTCTGTCTGTCTGTCTGTCTGTCTGTCTGTCTGTCTGTCTGTCTGTCTGTCTGTCTGTCTGTCTGTCTGTCTGTCTGTCTGTCTGTCTGTCTGTCTGTCTGTCTGTCTGTCTGTCTGTCTGTCTGTCTGTCTGTCTGTCTGTCTGTCTGTCTGTCCGTTGAAAACACGCTAACTTTTGAAAGACTTTACAGAGGCTCCTGAAGTTTGACATATATGTTCTCTATTTACCGGGTCAGGTTGGTATTGCAATACAGCGAAATCGGTCCAGTGGTTCAAAAGTTATGAGCAAAAGAGTAAATTTCGGCAAGGGTATTTTTCGAATTTACAAGATTAAAACCACTATAACTTTCGAAAGACAATTCTGAGGGGGCTGAAGCTTAGCATATATATTTGTCGTTCCCCAAGGCTGTTTGGTTTTGAATTTCAGAAAAACCGGTTCAGTGGTTCAAAAGTTATAAGCAAAGCACTGAATTTCAGATTTGTTTCACCTTAAACTGTTGAAAACTCGTTAAACAAGTTTTAAAAGCATGGTGAAATACCAGTTTTGTAAAACTTGTTGTTGTTTGTTTTCTTGTCGTGGGGTGCAGTTTAGTTGTTAGACAAGTAAATATTTGTTATTGTTTGTGTAACTGTATGTAACGGGAAAAAAATCAAATAAAGTATGTGTATGATTGCATGTTAATTTGTTTTTGGTTTTTTAAGAAGAGGATGGTGATATAAAAAGAGGAAAATATGTGAAATAGTTTTTTTTTTGTATTACATATAGGTATAAAACAACAAAAATATTTTACAAAGTAATTTGTTACACAAAGAAATTGTTCACTAAAAAAATATTTACACTCAAAAAAAATGTTACACTCAAAAAAAAAATGTACACATTTTTATTATTTTTTTTTTTTTTTGAATGAAATGGTAGACTCAAAAAAATGTTGACAGTCAAAAAAATTTTACACTCAAAAAAATTTGATTGATTAAAAGAAAGTTTGACTCAAAATAATATACATATTTCTAATAAAAAATTTGTAATGCAATTTTTTGAAATTTTTTTTTAGAAAATTACTATCAGATAACATTGTGGAGGGTATTCATAGATTCGACCAAGTCGAATTTAATTTTTCTACTTGTTTTTAATCAATTAAATTTTTTTGAGTGTAAAATTTTTTTGACTGTCATCATTTTTTGAGTGTGACATTTCATTAAAAAAAAAAATTTGTATACATTTTTTTTTGAGTGTAACATTTTTTTAGTGTAAATGTTTTTTTTAGTGTAAATGTTTTTTTTAGTGTACAATTTCGTTGAGTAACAAAATTACTTTGTAAAATATTTTTGTGGTTTTATGCCTACATGCAATACAAAAAAAATATTTCACATATTTCCCACTTTTTATTTTACTTCATTTGAATTTTTTTTCCAAAAATTCTTACTATACACCGTTACATACAGTTACAAAAACAATATCAAAACAATAACAAATATTTACTTGTCTAACAACTAAAGTGCACCCCACGACAAGAAAACAAACAACAACAAGTTTTAAAAAACTGGTATTTCACCATGCTTCTAAAACTTGTTTAACGAGTTTTCAACAGTTTAAGGTGAAACAAATTTGAAATTCAGTGCTTTGCTTATAACTTTTGAACCACTTAACCGATTTTGCTGAAATTCAAAACCACACAGCCTTGGGGAACGACAAATATATATGCTAAGCTTCAGCCCCCTCAGAATTGTCTTTCGAAAGTTATAGTGGTTTTAATCTTGTAAATTCGTAAAATACCCTTGCCGAAATTTACTCTTTTGCTCATAACTTTTGAACCACTTGACCGATTTCGCTGGATTGCAATACCAACCTGACCCGGTAAATGGAGAACATATATGTCAAACTTCAGGAGCCTCCGTAAAGTCTTTCAAAAGTTAGCGTGTTTTCAACGGACAGACAGACAGACGGACGGACGGACGGACGGACATCGCTAGATCGACTTAAAATCGATCAAGGATCATGAATATATATACTTTATGGGGTCCTAGACCAATATTTCGATGTGTTACAAACGGAATGACAAACTTATATATACCCTCTATCACTAGAGTGGAGGGTATAAAAAGTTCCAAAAACCCACCACAGCGGTCGGTAATATAAATTTTTTTCATTTTTTTTAGTTAATTTTTTAAATATGCACGGTTAATGGCATTTTCAGCTTAACAAAATGGTACCAAAATTTTCGTTCCTTCACAACCCGTTAAAAAGTTATGAGCTCTCAAAAATGGCCAAAAGTATTTTCTTGAGAACTTTGACGTCAATTTTCGCGAAAAAAATGACGTGATAGAAAAATTTTAAAACCATATTCAGAATCAGCAACGAGATGTTAATCGAAAACTACACTAAGAAAATTATGTCATTAACTGTTTGTAGGTTATTTTAAAAAGTAATCAGTAAAGTCATTTTAAAAGAAAAATCACTTATTTTATAAAGAATTTAATTTTTTTACTGTTTCTGTAGTTTAAAAGAAATAATTTACTGTATTAAAAACGAATTTTCTGTTACATTTAGTTTCGGCAGTAAAAAATTTCTTCTAAAGTTTTACTGTTTTTCAATACAAAATAACTGAATATTCACTAGTTTTTTAATGTTTTGGTTAGTCATTAAATTAACATTTAAAATTGACTGTAATGTGTTTTTATTTTAAATGAAAAAATAGTGGAATGGTTTTTAAATAAAATTTCATTTGTTTTAAGTGAATATTCACTGGAATTTACCTACATAATTCTTTGAGTGTAGTGGTACGTTACCAGAACATCATCCAAAAACATAAAAAAATTGTTCTCAATAATGCACAAAAATTATTTTTTGTGAACTTTGACCTCAATTTTCTCAAAAATATGACGTTATGGAAAAGTTTGGAAATCAGATTTGTAATCGGCATTGAGAGGTTAATCGATAACTAGTGTCCACTGACCACTGATCAAAAAAATTTTCAAATGTCGGTCAGTTTTTATAATTTTGTCATAATAAAAAAATAAATTTTTAATAGGTTTCTATATAAACGTGCTTTTTGTACCGACTTCCTTAGCAAAAACTGGCTCTTCATCGTGCAGCACTAAAAAAATATTTTTTTATCGATACTTCCGCCCTCTGCTGTGGGTTTTTACAACTTTTTTTCAGAGTTCAACAAACTGCCAGAGTATTAATTTTTGCTGTAGATTTGCAATATATTTAACCGTTTTTTCTCTGCAAAAAAAAACAATTAAAAATCCGCGTTTTCAGATGCGTTGAACCACCCCAAAGATTTAGCTCCCCTAAATCCTTCAAAAAATGATGATACCCGATAAACGGATGAAGAGACATACTACTGGTTGCAAGAGCATTAGACAAATTTGTACTAGAATTGTAGCTAGAAGACGTTAAGCGAGATTTCAGTGTTCTTGTGCCTTCATATTTTGTATTTATTAGATATTTTTCTTACTGGCGCTTCAACTTTTTATTCCAAACAAAATAACCAAACAACTGTAAGTGATGATTTTCTTTTATTATGATTGATTTTCGTTTTTACGTTATATGGCACATAAAGAAGATAAATTTCATTCTCTATAAAGCCACAAAATAACCTTATAACGCATTTTTATAACCCAGGAAGCTACCTTCATGGAAACATCAATAAGTCCAAGTGTAATCATCATACCATAGATGTTGTAAATCAACATTGGCCAACAAAAGTTCAATATAAAAGTGTTACAATTAATGGCAAATTGGTAAATTACAATGTAATTGAGATGCCACATACACTTAAATAATTTTGTTGTTTGAACTAAAGTTGATTCAGAACATGCAATTAGTTCTGCACCCAATTATATCATCATTCCTAATTGCAGGAACCTTGGGCGAGGATTAAACTTTATGGTACTTTGAAAGGTTTTCCTATGACTTCTTGACTTTTTCTGTTTTATTCTTTAGCAAAAAGGAAATAGCAATTTGTCTTAGATGACACATTGTAAACCAGAGCAACTCATTAAAACTTCACCTACTTCCTAAACGTCTCACTTGTTGCATTGCATTGTATTGTTATTGCTATTTTATATGCACATTCATATTATAAATAACAAATTATATGTAATAAAAACTAAATCACATTTGCCTACAACATAAAAGACACAAAAGCCGCGCTACCGACTACAAGTGTGTTCTCTAGTAAGCAAATTGAAATCTTGCTCACAACTCCAACGTAACTGTCACTCCAAGTCACAGTAAGCAGCTATTAAAACGGAGTATTATGTAAAATATGTAACAGATCTAATATAGATGCAAGTACTTTTAAAGCACTTTGATCTTAAAGTATACGTAGAAGGTGAAGCGAAGTGAATTTTGATTGGTGTCAACCTTCAATTTTGATAATTATACCTTACACCTGGATGAGGGGCATTCCGGAGCCTCCATAAATTTTTACACAGAGTCTATTCGGAAGAGCTTGGGTTGACCCTAGATTGAAGATTGCTAGATCATTGCAGTGTTTACTAGACAAAGATGTTGGCAATAAAGAAGGTGGTTGACTGGCTGAGTTACAATGTCTTGTCTACAACCGCAGGCAATATTTTATTCTGACAGTCACGCCGCAGTCAAGTCACTGGAGTCAATGTTTCGGCAAACAAGACCTGCCCTTAATTGCCGCATGTCTTTAAATGAGATGGCCAAGCAGTTTGACATAAGACTGACATTCCGGGTATTGCAAATAACATGAGCTAGGAAGACTGGGAACTTCTTTACAGGTTTAAACAGAATTGGAAATGTGTTGGTATGCGTCTAGAAACTTGCAAATCTAGGGCTTTGTTTCGCGAGGGAAACTAATCAGAGATGGGCACATGAATGGACGTGTAAGACAACAGTATAGATTTGGCCATATCTTAACAAGAAGCGCACAAGAGAGCGGATATAGCTTCCAAGACGAGATATTTCGACGATGGCTGCTCTAATTACCAGACACGGTCTTGTAATGACTTTTTCCGGAGTTTCATCGATGAGGAGGAGTTGGAAACTATCGAACACTTTATCTGCCATTGCCAGGAAGTTTCTTATCAGAGACTTGCTTCACTGGGATCAAGGGAGTTGTACGATCTTTCTGATTTGGCGGATGTCAAAATTCAATATCTTAGGAGTTTCATGAGGACCTCTAATTGGTTTTACGGCAGGAACTAGTAGGGAACCTATATTCCCGTGGTATCACAACGGACCTCAGAGTCTATGTGTGCTGACGTAAAACGTCATCAGCCACTTACAACCTTACCTAGGGTTTTGCTCGCTAGATTTTACAGTACTGCGCCATTCAAAAAAGCCAAAGTTATTACATTACTTAAACCGGGGAATAATCCAACAGACGTTTCAAGTTACCGACCTATCAGCTTACTCTGCTTACAGCTGTTCCAGTGACAAATATTTAGCCGAATAGAATCTGACATCGAAAAGGTTATCCCCCAAGAACAGGCTGGGTTTGGAAGGGTTCAGGTTTTATATCTGACGAACTATATAAGAAACAGATTTGACCAGATGCAAAATACTGCGATTATCTTTATGAACGACTCCTTATGAAAGAAAAGCAATTCGATATCGGATTTTTAACGTATTTGTAAACGATAGCCGCAGCACGACCAAAAAACTTAGCAATGGACTACCACAAGGGTTTGTTTCGTCTCCAATTCTTTTTAAATTATACATCTACGATCCGAACACCTCCAGAAAATTTAACTACGATGATGACAGGGCATTTCCTTTCCAATATATAAACTTTAAGTTGCTCAAAAATGTGCTACGAAGCGATTTATCAAAGGAATCCTCCTTTTGCAGTTAATGGCGACTAAAACCTAAAAAAAGATGTGTGCTGTTTCTACCTAAGCCACCCCAAAATATTTTGGCATCACGCCTAATATGACGTTATCTTTTAAGACCCATCTCAAAAAAACTGCACAGAAAATCCAGACAAGGAACAAAAAGAACAACAATCCAGAAACTCACTAGTAGAGATGGGCGCTGGTCACGTGATTTGCGTGATTCACGTGAATTTGTTTTTAATTTTTTTTTATTTTTTTTTTTTTTTTTGTAAGGAAATTTTATTGCGTGAATAGATTTTGCGTGACTCACGCGTGAACGTGATTAAATCTGGCGTGAGTCACGCGTGAGCGTGAGTAAGTTTTTTATTACTCACGTGAAAAGTGAGTGAACGTGAGAAAAAAAATTGCGTGAGTGATTCGATTATTTTTTGCGTGAGCGTGAGTAAGTGTGAGTCAAAATCCACTCACGCGCCCATCTCTACGCACTAGTACAGATTGGGGAGCAACTGCAACCTACTAACGAACATTCTCACTAGCCCCAGTGTATTCCACCGCGTATCTGGTAATAGAGCCAGCATGTCAAAACAGTTGATACACAACACAAGTTTAGGTTGTGTTACAATGGTAACAAAATCGGATAATAACATTTCAATCCTCATTATTTTGAATTTTAAAAATCGTTAACACGAAAATCCTAACTGATCCTGTTTTCGAGTTATTGCTAAATAATTACACTGTTCGACAACAAAAACCTCCCAGTAAAATATTCAACTGATTCTTATAGATTTTGCTATCCTGAATCCAAATCTGCCATGCAATGTTTTCCAGCACGTACAGTTTTTGAGATATTCGCTGGTAAAAAGTAAAAAAAAACAATAATTTCGCACATTTGGTGGTCAAGGGGGTTCAGATATTCCGTAAGTTGAAAAAATCCAAGGAAATCTCTTATCTGACTTTCTCTAATTTCTTCATACGTTTTCTCGTCCTTTTATTCTATTTTAATCCTATCTTTATTTTTTAGGAAAGCCATTGCCCTCGTGACAAACCTGACAAAGTTTTGCTAAAACAACTGAAGTTTTGATAAAACTCAATAATTTTCAATATTTTTCTACCTAAGTTTTAATTTAAAACCTACCATTATACAATGGCAAATTAAATTAAAATTTGAATTTGAATAAAAATTCACTTATAAACATGAAGAATAGAATAAAAAGAATAAAAGCCGACTTAACTTCCGCTGAACAAAAGCATACAGAGTGATAATTGCATGAAATAACAAATTGCATAAGCTTAAACAAAATAATGAGCATGCATAAACATGATTATACAATATGCAAGTACGATGATAAAAATCTAAAAAACAAAGTTTTTTTTGTGTGTTATAAACAAAAAAAGAAGAAAATCCCAAAAAAGTAAAAATTAAAAAAAAAATATTAAAATAAGGTTTGAGAATTTTAAATATACGGTAGGTAAAACGTTAGATAGGAACTCTTACAACTGTAGCTCATGCGGTAGAAAAGTTATAAATTTAAAATTTGAAAACCGATTTTTTAAAGAATCCATTTAAAATTCGTAGATTATACATGTAATATGCCAACTATGATTCATTTGAAATTCAATTTTTTTTGAGATTCCATTTGAAATACGAAAATTATATTCGTACTTTGAAGATTCCATTTACAATTCGGAAATTCCAATTTAACTTCAAAGATTCTACTTGTATTCGAAAAGTATATTTAAAATTATAAATAGAAAATAATAAATATCTGAAAAAATGTTGTTCTGGCTGACTAGTAGTTGCTGGCTAGTAGTCCAACGCGCTAACCACTGAGCCACAGCATTAAATTCGGTTAGGTTAGATTGGTGTCCGCCTTATTACGAATCCAAGCAAAGGCCATAAGGCTCTTTGTGTTTCCGTTAATTGTCATTTCCCTACTGCCACTCTGATACAAAAGTCTACTTCTTAAATCACCCCGATTCCCTAAGAAATTCTGCTAGAGAAGTCAGTAAGACACCGTTTAGGCATTCCAGGTCATCAAAAAATCTTAAGTCGGACATTCATTCGAACCGGACTTTCACACAACAAGTGCTTTACTGACCTCTCTTCCACTTCTCCACAACTCCTACAATATGCCCTGTTAGAGATTCCCATACGGCCATTTGGCGGATTATACGGTGACCTGTCAGCTCTCCCACTACTAATAATCTAATCACCAGTTTGCCAAAAGTAAGAAGACTTCCTGTCCTCTTAGGATTTGGCAGTGTCCCCACGGTTCGCAATATCCTGTACGTAGTCAGTGATATAAACCTATCCTGCATTCTATTCTCTGATATCCTATCAATTTAGTTCATCAATTCCACTATAAGAACCGAGACGTCAGGTTCGACCTATTCCTCCACCAATTCAGTGCCATTCCTCGCACATTCATTCCAATTCGTTTGTTCCCAGCGACCCCACTTTGTCCAGTGACGATTAGTTTGACTGTGTGCTGACGGATTCGACGAAGGGATTGTACAAAATTCCTAAACATTCCCGATTACACAGTGTTTGATTTCAAGGCCTTCAGAGCTGCTAGACTGTCCATGAAATTGTTAATGGCGCAAGGACGTAGGTGTCTTGTCATAAACAAATGCAAGTTTTTCAACCTGAAAAACACTTTTCTCTTCCGGGAGTCTCAATAAAGCCCTGTTTTTAAGGCATTCAGAATATTCTCCCGAAGCCGTATCATTCTCCATCTTCGATCTGTCCGTAAAAATTGAGATTGTATTCTTTGTCACAACAGAGTTTTTCGAACAGTCTTCTCTAAGTAGTTGGTACCCACCCGCCGGAATAAATATGGTCGAGAGTCCCGGTTGCTTAAGACAGTGGCGATTTTGCTGGTGTGCTCCTAATATAGATATCTACACAGCTATCACAGTGTTTGATTTCAAGGCCTTCAGAGCTGCTAGACTGTACACTACATTCTCAAGGACGTAGGTCCCTTGTCATAGTCAAATGCAAATACCTCAGCCTGAAAAATATTTAATACTTCACTTTTCCGGAAGTCTTAATGAGGCCTTGATTTGAAGGCATTTAGAATATTCCCCCGAAAGCCGTACCCATCTCTATTTTCGATCCGTCCGTAAAAATTGAGATTGTATTCTTTGTTATAAAAGAGTTTTTTGCACAGTCTTTCCTAGTTGGTACTTGCACTTCGAAGCTCCTGCCAAAGTTCGTCTACGGTGAGATAAAGTCGCTTTTCTGTTCCAGTTCCCGCCCACCGGACTTAATTGTTGCTTAAGCATTTGTGACAGAGTACAAATATATCAGAAATATTTTACAAAATGTATCCTTTAAAACTTTGAAGAAATGAAAAACTGTAAATGCAGTTTTACTCCATTTGACCTCTATTTTTAGATGTATTTCATCCGGTTCATGTTTAATATGGGCTGTCGGACGGTGTTATATACGGTTTAGACCCCACCTTCGTCTGAAAGTTCTACTGCAGATTTAAAAAAGTACATAACGACGTTTTAATCCTTTCCTCTGTATTTCTTTTCAAGAATGCTTTTAGTCCAGTATCACATCCAGGTACTTTTCCAGATTAGACAGCTACAGGGTGATTCCATCTAATTTGGGAAGAAAAAACATGTTTATCTTACTTCTTTTTGTGAAGAAGTCAAGTTCGGTGTTGGCGGGATTAACTCACAGGCCGTTGATTTCATTAACCTTTGACTATGATCACAACGTAATCAACGTTCCAACCACCTTGGTATCCATTCCGTTGAGTGACTCAGGATCTTATTTAGTATAAGATTCCACCGAGGGAGAGAGATCACTTCCCCTTGTATAGTACCCACTTTCGCTTCACCATATTCTATCCCCGATATAGTTGCTCTGCTTTCCAGCATGTTGCCCGTCCATAGAGTAATCTGTTAGTCCGTTCCTGTATTTTCCAAGACAAGAATACTGTCAAAACATACTCCTTTTTGTGAAGAGTATACTCAATCGAAACGACAACATCACTTGAAGCCGTCTTCACAGACCAGCCTTTACGATAGGTATATTTGGCCTTTCGAAGTTGTCTGATGTAAGGGTACTTCTCATATACACATCTACCAGTCTACCAGAATTGTTTTCAATAAGAACGATGACAGACTGGTAGGTATGTAGTCATTCTTACCTTCCTTCATTCAGAGGGATATGCAGCAGTCATCCCATGATTATCCCTAAGGAGCTCCTGCGAGAGTGCCAGAAAAAAACCATCAGGCCCTTTTTAATTTCAAATGAAATTTTAAAATTTTTATTGGGATTAATAAATTTCAAATTTAAGTGGAATGTTCAAATTTTAAATGAAACTCTCGACTTTAAAACTTATATTTTACGAATTTTAAATTGTTCTTAAACATTGTGCTATAAACTTATAGTTAGACTCACACACACTTAAAAAAAAAACACTCCAAAATACATGGTTGACATTTATGGAATAACTTAAAATTAAACCCACTCACTTGTACTACTTAGTTCTGTACTTATTCATATGAATACTAGACAAATGTTCTAAATGAAATGTTAAAAACTAATCAAATAAACCGCATCTTTCATGTAACAATTGCAGCATAAAAACCGGCAGATCTCGTCTCAATCTAACAGTGGCACGTTCTCGCTACAGCTAGAAGTTACAAACCAAAAACCTGCAAAAAACAAAAAAAAAAATAAAATAAAAATTACGATGGATAGATATAGAATAATACACAACAACAAATTTTTATCTTTGTAAACTTTAAAATGTAATAATGCCGCAGCACTTGGCCTGTCATCTCAGTTCTTGTAAGGCAATCAGTCTTCTTCAGGTGCATTTCATTTTAAACATAGAAAATGATGATGGCATATGGTGGATAAAATTTCGCAGCAAACAACCGCTTTAAAGAAATGCAAATTTCCTTGTAACATTTGTAGGAGTCAGAAAAACGTTGTGTGTGCAACACAACGAAACAAAAAAAAAGAAGCCAAAAGAAAAGCGGCTTTCTTGTAGCCCCCAAAAGACAAGCAAAGACATGTTTTTGGTTGCGTTCGTCACGTTTTCCCACGCAGTCACCCATAAGCGCAAAAAATAACCGCTGGCGGCGGTTAGCTTGCAAAAACAATACAACGACATTAAAAAAAACTAGCCAAACAAATCCTTGTGCTGTTTTTCTTCGAAAAACAATAAAAAAAAATATTTCTTATATTTAGTAATCACAATTTTAGCTAAAGTTTTTTTTCTAGTTAGCTATACACATATACGAGGGATGTTTAATAATTTTTAAGTACAATTTTTGAAGCCGAAAGATTTTTATCGAATGAACCCACACACAATATGTGTGTTAAAGAGCAGTCTCGGAACCCCCTCACTTCCCACCCTAAAAACTATAACGTAAAAACACATTTTATAATCTACTTTTCCGATCGTGTCTAAGCACCGAAACGAAACTACTTAACTTTACGTAAATGTTCGTAGGACCGAACACAACGATTTCTTACGGCATTTGAACTGGAATCTTCGGTTTCTCTGCGAAAACGTAGTTGTTGGTGCAGAAATGGCAGGCAATGTAATTATGCTAGGAATGAGATTTTTTTTTCCTGTGACTTCAGATCAGTGATCTGCACCCATAGCACTCAGAACCCGAACACAATCGGGAATATACACGTATATAACACGAATGTCAACAAAGCTTACAATTAAGAGTATAAAAAATACAACAGCGGTTGCAGGTTGATGTCGCTTTGTTTAAGAAATGCCTTAATATACTGTCTTTCTGCCGACCACTGCTCCAGATCCAGCTAGGAAGGTTAGCTTACAAGGGAAGTATCTCAACCCTTATGAACCGATTTGCCTGAAACTTAAAATATATATAAAAGAGACAATTCTAAGGTTGGGGTGTCCCGGCTTATCGGCCATATCGGGGATTTAGGGGTTCAAAACATGGGTCAAAAAATGGCGAAAAAATCGTTTTTTGGATTTTTCAGCCATTTCTTTTTAAAAAACTATATGATGTTTTCATATGAGAAGAAAGGTTTTTTTAATGTCTATCTAATGGTAGCATAACCTTGTATAAATTCGGCTTCTTTAAATATTTTTATCAGGAAAATGTGTAAATTTTGGGGGGTACTTATGTGAAGACATAGACCTACGATATCCATATGAATAACAAATAATCTTTATTAAATTTAAGTCGACCCGTTTTTTTTCCCTAGACGATATTCCTGTTAGTTCGGAAGTTATCAAAATTTTCCCGAAGGTCCACATGGTTTCATAAGGGGACAACGAAATTTTTTAACACCGATATGGCCGATAAGCCGAGACACCCCAACCTTAAAATCGTCTCGTTAATATATATTTTAAGTTTCAGGCAAATCGGTTCATAAGGGTTGAGATACTTCCCTTGTTAGTTTTTAAGTGGCTGCCGATGTTTTACGTTAACACACGTAGACTCTGAGGTCCATTGTTATACCACGGGACTGTAATAGGTTTCCCTATTAGTCCCTGTCTTTAAACCAATTTGAGCTTCTTATGAAACTCCTTAGATATTGAATTTAGACATCCGACAAATCAGAAAGATCGTTCAGCTCCCTAGATCCCAGTGAAGCAAGTCTCTGACCAGAGAGTACCGGGCAATGGAAAATAAAGTGTTCGATAGTTTCCAACTCCTCCTCATCCATGCAACTTCGGTAAAAGTCATTCGACGGTACATTTAACCGCTCCGCGTGCCTCCCTATAAGACAGTGTCCGGTAATTATAGAAACAACCGTCGAATCTCTCCTCTTGGAAGCGATATCAGCTCACTTGTGCGCCCCTGATTAAGAGAAGGTCAAATCAGTTGTGTTGTCTCACACGTCCATCCATTAGCCCATCTTTGATTAGTTTCCGTCGCAGAACAAAGCCGTAGGTTTTGCTTGCAAGTTTCTAGAGGCATACCAACACATTCCAATACTTTCTAGATCCCAGTGAAGTCTCTGACCAGAAATTGCCAGGCAATGGCAGATAAAGTGTTTGATAGTTTTCAACTCCTCTTCATCCATGCAAAAGTCATTCGACGGCACATTTAACTGCTCTGCGTGCTTACCTATAAGAGAGTGTCCGGTAACAGCAGTCGTGTTGTCTCACACCTTCATCCTTTTGCCCACCTTTGATTAGTCTTCGTCTCGGAACAAAGCCGTAGGTTTTGCTTGCAAGTTTCTAGAGGCATACCAACACATTCAGATTCTGTTGGAACCTGTACGGTAGATCCTAGTCTTGCAAGCTCATCGGCCCAGCGAGGAAGCGTTCAGTAAAGGTTCGTCCGAAAAACGAACGTTCGAAATGATTATCAACTAACAGCGTTTACGTGTGAAAGTTTTTTCTGTTGCTCGGGGCAGTAAAACATTTTGTTAGTTTGTTTAAAGAGTAAAGGACAACGCTGGTGGTTCTATTCCAACTTTTGGTAAAGGATGATCAATAGAGTGTCCCTTATTTTGGAAATGTTGAGACGGTACCCGCTCATTTTTTTCCTTTTCTTCCCCTACGACCACGCCTTCCCGACGCGACGGAGCTGAAAGCCTAATCCCACCAAAATCAAATTTTTTGTCGTGAATAAGCTAACCAAGTAATATAATAATCAATAACAAAAAAAAATAAAATCCAAAAAAAAAATTTTTTGAGCCCCGCTCTTTAAGGCCCGTCGCGTAGGGAAGGCGTGGTCGTAGGGGTGTAAAATTTTTCCTGAGTTATTTTTTAGTCAAATGGAAAAAAAATTAGCGGGTACCGTTTCAACATTTCCAACATTTCCAAAATAAGGGGCACTCTAATGATCAATCATTCATTCATTGACTCGTGCAAAAACGCCAACACCTTCGCTAAACCCTTTCCAAGAAATCAATGGCCTTTCTGATAGTGCCGTGCAAATGCGAATTCCAAGTATATGTCATTTCCAAGATTACTCCAAGATATTTAACCTCCTTTGAAGTTAGACAGCAGTATTCCCAGTCAGACCTTCAATTCTATCTAATCTTTTGCAGGTGACAGCAACACTTCCCAGCAAAAAAAGTGCGGAGTACTTCTATTTGGAGTGCTTTAAAACTAAAACAAATGTAATGAAATACAACAAAAATAACAAAAAACACAAGAAAAAAACACACTAACAGTTTTTTCTACTCCATAAAAAGTTGTTATTCAGCACTTAAGTCATTACCTTCCGCGACACTCCCATACAAAAGTAAGTAGATATTCAGTAGATAAGAAGTACTTCGAGCTTTCAAACAACTTCCAACTACTTCCACGGAGTAGTTCTTTTCTACTGAATATCTACTTACATTTGTATGGAGGTGTCGCGATAGGTAATGAGTTAAGTGCTGAATATCTATGTTTTCTGGAGTAGAAAAAACTGTTTGTGTGTTTTTGTCTTGTGTTTTTTGTTATTTTTGTTGTATTTCATTACATTTGTTATAGTTTTAAAGCACTCCACTGAGAAGTGGTAATGACTTTTTTTGCAGGGTTGTGACATTCAAGTGTCTTGGTTTTCTAAAATGGTGCAAGACATACTTCATCCGATCATTCTCTTACAAATGTAGTCGACCGAAAATGGAATAAGGGGCGGGGCTTCAGAGTCTATTCTAAACTTTCTAGACCATGTTCAGTGAATGGTGGTGAAGCTTAAAAATGACAATAGTTAATCCAAGTTTATTGATTCATTAAAGCATCTTCGAAATGTGGGTCGTGTGGAAAATTGTTACCAATATTATACAAAGAAGTGTTCATCTGAAATAGTGGTTAGCGGATTGGGCTGATAACCAGCAAGCCTGGGTTCAATTCTCAGCTCAAAAGAACAGCATATTTCAGATATTTATTAGTTTCTATTTATAACTTATAAAATAATATGTATCACAGCGCCCTCCTTCGTTGATAAATATCACTAAAACGTCAACGAAGTAAAATAATAAAATAATGGCTATGAAACACAGCTTCAAAAAGAAGTTCACCAGATCAACATCAGATGGCGCTGCATCAACTGTTCTCAAAAATAACAACACGCGCAATTACACTGTGACCATTGCATATGAATTAGGGCTTCCAATCGGGATTGGTTTTTCTGAATCCCGGGATTCGGGATTGAAGTAAAATTTTCGGGATCCCGATTTCGGGATCCCGGGATTTTCGGGATATTTTGAATCCCGGGATTCACGGGATTTTTTTTGGAAATTTTCGAGATTTTTTGGGATTCTCAAAAATTTTTAGTATTTTTTGTCACTTTAACAAATTTACGCGTTCGTAAAGATTAGCAAAGTTTTGTTGATGTTGTGAACTTCAAAAAAGGTCGGGATTCCTCCTGTGAAAAATATCCGTATTTGGTTATCTTTCATATCTTTCGTCGGGGCTCATCGTTATCACCTTTTAGTGAGCGTGAGTTGAAAAAAATAAATGAATTTTCAAATTTTTGCATAAGTGATTCATTTTTTGCTAATTTTGCGCGATTTGATTTTTATTTTATTAAATTTATTTGATTTTTTTTTAAATTAGTTGTTTTTTTCTTGCAAAAAAAAATATTTTTTAGCAATGTTTTTTTTTGGTAAAAAGTGTGTTAGCGAGAGTAGAGTTTGCATGACTCACGCGTGAGCGTAAATGATAAGTGAGTGATTCCGTTATTGTTTGCGAGAGCGTGACTAAGTGTGATTCAAAACCCACTCACGCCTTAAAAAAAATGTTTTATTAAAACATAAAATTAAAAAAGTTTACAACTTAAGGAGTTAAGATGTGTCAAAAGCCATTTACAACAATATGCTCCTTGTAAGAGTAAAAGGAATAAATATAAAAGCCCTTATGTCGAATCACAACTAATTTTTATAATTTCTTTACATTTCGCAAACGTTTCACCTTTTTCTATAACAAAACCATGGTACCTGACGGAACATTTGTCGATTTTTTTTATTAGTTCCACAAAATTCATATTTTATACAAATTATTTAAAAAAAAATAAAAAAAAATTAGAAAACAATAAAAAAATCGGGATCCCGAAAATCCCGGGATTGAAAATCAGAAATCCCGAGATTCGGGATTTGCCTAATCCCGAAAATCCCGGGATTTCCGGGATCGGGATATCCCGATTGGAAGCCCTAATATGAATTGATATTGTACTAATAAGATATCAGAGTGTATCCTCCTTCTACACGATTCCCAATAATCATTAAACAACCCACATTAAACATTGGAATTTTTTGTATAAAGATTTAAACTAAATGTCCACTTCAATGTCGCGACATTGATGAAACAATCGTCAGGCATTTTGTAAAATGGCAGGGCTTTTTTTCTTCTCCAACATCCATCTATATAACCAAAAGGCTGCCGATCTCATCATCATCGTCGTAGGCAGGCTACAAAAATTGTTGTATTTTGTTTTAGTCTGTCGGCCATCTAATGCGGACCGACAATAACAACAAGTTGCTTGACTTGTCACTAAAAAAAAACGCAGACCAGTTCAGTAGGTCACTAAGTTTAGATAAGAATAGTAGAAAAAAGAAAATCCAATTTTTTTTTTAGATTTTTTTTTTGTGCTTTTAATGAATTGGCATAAACAAAAGAAAACAAATCAAACAATGCTATGAATTGCAATGATGATGATGATGATAATGATGATCTATCATTCGACATATGTATAAAAAATCAGCATATCAAATATTTTATATAGAAGCTCTCTAGCAGCATACATATACATATGTCGAAGATAAGTGATCATATAAACCAGTGTTAAACAACCTCATTTATAACAGTGGTATAGAGTTCAGCGTTTAAAGCAACATGAATATCTGATTTATACATACTTTCATTATATATAGGTTAGCCCCTACGATAGACCTGACATAAAATATACTAAAATCGATTAAACTTTAAAAATACCTCTTTTAAGTCGTTTTCAACTAAGCATGGTTTATGCCCAATGTTCTTAAAAATAATATTAGTTCATCTGTTCCAATCCCTATAAGGAACGACCAAATATTTACAAACCCGGTAGATAAATCCAACCTCTTGCAAGAAATGTGAACCTAAGAGTGTTTCTTTTACTATGTCCAAGATATCTTTTCGACCCCTTGCAGTAAAAAAGATTCTTGAGAATCGTAACGTTTATAAGCTCCCAGACCCCGGTGGAGGACGGTATATCAGCTTTAATGCTTAAACAGTACACCTCGAGGCTGGATTAATGATTGGCAAACCTTGTTAGCTACTGGTGCCTCGTAGAAGTGTTCTCCATGTGCTGGAAGAGGTGGGGACACTCGACCATATTAAGTACGGTAGGCGGGACGGAAAAGGAACAGAGAACCGACTGTATCTCACCACAGACGAACTTTGATAGAACCTTTGAAAACTCTGTTATAACAGAGAATTTGATTTAAATTTTTACAGACGGATCAAAGATGAAGATGGGTACGGATTCGGGAGTGTACTCTGAATGCTTCGAATTAGGGGCCGAATTGAGACTTCCGTATAAGTTTAGTGTTATCCAGACTGAGGTACTAGCAATTGATAAAGTCTCGCAGAGGATTATGACAAGGGACGTGGAGTAAAAATAATTCTTAAGGATCGTAACGTTTATAAGTTCCCAGACTCTGGTGGAGGACGGTATTTCAGCACTAATGCTAAAACACTACGCCTCGAGGCTAGAATGTCGAATGGCAAACCTTGTTAGGAAGGGGGTTGAGATTGGGGACACTCGACCATATTAAGTACGGTGGGCGGGACGGAACAGGAGCAGAGAACCAACTATATCTCACCACAGACGAACTTTGATAGAACCTTTGAAGTCCAAATACCGACTAGGGAAGACTGGGCGGAAAACTCTGTTATAACAGACAATTTGATTTCAATTTTTACAGACGGATCAAAGATGAAGATGGGTATGGATTCGGGAGTGTACTCTGGGGGTCGCATTGAGACTTTCGGATAAGTTTTGTGTTTTCCAAGCATAGGTACTTGCAATTGATAAAGTCGCGCAGATGATTATGACAAGGGATGTGCAGTAAAAATTATTCTAAAGGATCGTAACATTTATAAGTTCCCAACCCGGTGGAGGACGGTATTTCAGCACTAATGCTACAACAGTACGCCTCGAGGCTAGAATGTCGAATGGCAAACCTTTTTAGCTACTGGTGCCATGAAGGAGTGTGCTTCGTATAGGTTAGGTTAGGTTAGGTTGTAAGTGGCTGCTGACGTTTTACGTCAACACACGTAGACTCTGAGGTCCATTGTGATACCACGGGATCGTAATAGGTTTCCCTACTAGTCCCTGTCGTTAAACCAGTTTGAGCTTCTTATGAAACTCCTTAGATGTTGTATTTTGACATCCGACAAATCAGAAAGATCGTACAGCTCCCTAGATCCCAGTGAAGCAAGTCGCTGACCAGAAAGTGCCGGGCAATGGCAAATAAAGTGTTCGATAGTTTCCAACTCCTCTTCATCCATGCAACTTCGGCAAAAGTCATTCGACGGCACATTTAACCGCTCTGCGTGCTTCCCTATAAGACAGTGTCCGGTAATTATAGAAACCACCGTCGAAATCTCTCCTCTTGGAAGCGATATCAGCTCACTTGTGCGCCCCTGATTAAGAGAAGGCCAAATCAGTCGTGTTGTCATACACGTCCATCCATTTGCCCATCTTTGATTAGTCTCCGTCGCAGAACAAAGCCGTAGGTTTTGCTTGCAAGTTTCTAGAGGCATACCAACACATTCCAATTCTGTTGGAACCTGTAAGGTAGTTCCTAGTCTTGCAAGCTCATCGGCTTTGCAATTCCCTGGAATGTCTCTGTGCCCTGGGACCCATATGAGTCGTATGTTAAACTGCTTGGCCATCTCATTTAAAGACGTGCGGCAGTTAAGGGCAGATCTTGTTTTCAGAAACATTGAATCCAGGGACTTGACCGCGGCTTGACTGTCAGTATAGATGTTGACTGCGGTTGTAGACAAGACATTGCAGCTCAACCAGTCAGCCACTTCCTTTATTGCCAGCATCTCTGCCTGGTAAACACTGCAATGATCTGGCAATCTACGAGCCAGGCTCAATCCAAGCTCTTCCGAATAGACCCCAAAGCCCACTTGTTCGTGCAGCCTCGATCCATCTGTGTAAAAATTTATGGTAGCTCCACTACCCGGAGTATCCCCCATCCAAGACTCCCTGGATGGTATCATAGTGGTATAGTGGCGCTCAAAGAGGCTCAAAGAGGGAGCACAGTCCACATTTTGTGGTATTGTTATCTTTTTCAAGATCGCGCTATGGCCACAATCACTGCTCCTCCATTGCAGCGTGCTATTAAGTCGAATTGCCGACGCAGCCGCATACTGCCTACCCAATATGTCCAAGGGTATCAGGTGAAGGAGGATTTCTAATGCAGCCGTAGGTGTAGTACGAAGAGCACCAGTGATGCACATTGACGCCATTCTTTGTACCTTCGTGATAAAGACAAAGTTCGCTTTTGTTTCCAAAGCAGGCCACCAGACAATGATTCCATACAGCAAAATTGGACGCACCACTGATGTATAGATCCAATGAACGACTTGAGGGCTAAAACCCCATCGTTTTCCAATGGCCCTTTTACAGGAATACAAAGCAATCGTTGCTTTTCTCACCCGTTCCTCAATATTACGCCTGAAATTCAGCTTCCTATCTAGAAATACTCCAAGATACTTGGCTCCATCTGAGAAGGTGATTTCAGTACCGTCCAGAGAAATAGGATCAAAAGCAGGAATCTTATTTTTCCTTGTAAACAAAACAAGCTCTGTTTTACTGGGATTAACTCCTAGACCACAGTCTCTTGCCCATTTAGACAGATCTTTCAGAGAACTCTGAAGAATGTTCCGCAATGTTGGCAGATGCTTCCCCTTTACCGCTATCGCGACATCGTCAGCATATGCGATAACATGACAACCACGTGCTTCTAGAGATAGTAGCATTGAATTCAGTGCCAGGTTCCAAAGAAGCGGCGAAAGAACACCTCCTTGTGGTGTGCCCCTATTGACAAATCGAGATATGACGGACGCTCCCAATTCAGACGTTATACGTCTATTGGCAAGTAGGTTTTCCACCATTAAAACGATTTCACGCTTTACTCCCAGACCAGACAATGCCAATATTATCGATTCTGGAATGACATTATTAAAAGCCCCCTCAATATCAAGAAAGGCCACCATAGTGTACTCCTTTACCGAAAGCGATCTCTCGATGGTACCAACGAGCTCATGAAGAGCTGTTTCCGTTGATCGTCCCTTGCTGTATGCATGTTGCTTTGTCGAAAGCAACCTCGGGTCAATCACTCTACGCAAATATGAGTCTATCATTCGTTCCATTGTCTTTAACAAAAAAGAAGACAGACTAATTGGTCTGAAATCCTTCGGAGCTGTGTGGGAACTTTTCCCAGCCTTCGGGATAAATACGACTCTGGTATCCCTCCATTTTAAAGGAATATACGACCAGTTGATGCATGCTGTGTATAGATTATACAGCAACGGGGCTATATAGTCCAACACTTGCTGCAACTCAGCCGGGATTATACCATCAGGTCCCGGGGATTTATAGGGCCTGAAGCTTTTTATCGCCCAGATTAATGTTGGCATATTTATTATTTCCGAAGCAATTCCAGATGCTTGGGCGTCAGAACGTTCCAAAGCTTGAAACGGCGTCATGGAATTGCCCGGAAAATGCGTGTTTAAAAGGAGATCCAGCGACTCTCCACTGGAGGAAGACCACACCCCATTAGGATCTTTCAGGTATCCTAGGGTGCAAGGAGAAGAAGCCAGAACCTTGCGCAGCCTGGATGCCTCAGAAACGTCTTCTATGTTTCCACAGAAGTTTTTCCAAGAATCACATTTTGCATTTCTGATCATCTTTTTATAACTCTTAAGTTGCAGCCTGTATGCAGACCAGTCCTCGTCC
Source organism: Pegoplata infirma (assembly GCA_963921195.1). Taxonomy (NCBI): domain Eukaryota; kingdom Metazoa; phylum Arthropoda; class Insecta; order Diptera; family Anthomyiidae; genus Pegoplata; species Pegoplata infirma. Next base: position 270,336,906 of record OY992536.1, read on the forward strand.
GCTCTTGAAAATTTAGCCTTATTAAAGAGCTTTCTGCAGGAATCTCTGCTCGTCTGCAACTCATTTGACCACCAAGGTGGCTTTTTTTTTCCTCTAGGCTTTGCAGAAGGGCAAGACGCATCCAGGCACCTATTACAAACATTTGTTATATGGTCAACCAGACAGTCAATTTCCGCTAAACTATGCGGTTCAGATAGGGGTACTTCATCCAAAAGCAAAGAAAAAGTCTCCCTATATTTCACCCAGTTTGTTCTTCTCAGATTTCTAGAGACTGTCTCAACCGGGGCACGCTCCCTGAGTAAAAACTCAATGTAGCGATGATCTGAGAAAGAATGCTCTTCCAAAACTCTCCAGTCATCAATTCTGTCAGACAATGTATCTGATACAAGTGTTACGTCAAGAACCTCTTGCCGCGTACTTGTAACGAAAGTTGGTTCACTACCCTTGTTACAAATATACAGGTTAGTGCTTAACAAAAACTCCAAAAGTGATTCGCCTCTATCATTTGTGTCTGTACTACCCCATATCGAATGATGTGCATTAGCATCACAGCACACTAGTAACTGGTGTCCCCTAGATTCAGACTCCCGAATCAGACCGCCAACCTTCTCCGGGGGTATTGGCCCCGGATTAGGAAAATACGCAGAGGCGAGCCAAATAGATTTCCCATGAAGCTCTAAGCTTCATGGGGAGGGGGGTGGGGAGTGGGGACACTCGACCATATTAAGTACTGTGGACGGGACGGAACTGGAACAGAGAACCGACTATATCTCACCACAGACAAACTTTGACAGATCCTTCGGAGTCTAAATACCGACTAGGGAAGATTGGGCGAAAAACTCTGTTATAACCGAGAATGCGATCTCAATCTTTACAGACGGATCAAAGATGGAGACTTGTACGAGTTCGGGAGTGTACTCTGAATGCCTTAAAATAGGGGCCGCATTGAGACTTCCGGATAAGTGTAGTGGTTTTCAGGCTGAGGTACTTGCAATTAATAAAGCCACACAGATGATTATGACAAGGGACCTTCGTCCACTGACATTTTCTTGGATAGTCTCGCAGCTATAAAGGCCTTAGAATCAAACATTGTAACATCGGGAATTGGTAGGAGTGGTATGCGATCCCTTCGTCGAATCAGTCCCTGGACATAGTGAAGTCGCTGGGAACGAATTGGCTGATAAAAGTGCAAGAAAAGGCTCGGAATCGGTGGGGGAACGTGTAGAACCTGACATCTAGGTTAGGTTGTAAATGGCTGCTGACGTTTTACGTCAACATACGTAGACTCTGAGGTCCATGGCGATACCACGGGAATGTAATAAGCCTCCCTACAAGTTCCTGTCATTAAACCAATTTGAGCTTCTTATGAGATAGTAAATTTCGACACACAACAAATCAGAAAGATCATGTAGCTCCCTTGATCTCAGTGAAGCAAGTCTCTGACCAGAAAGTGCCGGGAAATTGCAGATGGAGTGTTCGATAATTTCAAACTCCTCTATATCCATGCAACACTGGCAAAGTCATTCAACGGCACATTTAAGCGCTCTGCGTGCTTCCCTATAATACAGTGTTTGGTAATTATTGCAATCACCGTCGAAAGCTCTTCTCCTGAAAGCGATATCAGTTCACTTGTGCGCTTCTGATTAAGAGAATGCTAAATTTGTCGTTTTGTCTTACACGACCATCCATTTGCCCATCTTTGATAAGTCTTCGTCGCTTAAGTCTTCGTTGCTTTAGATTTTTCTTGCAATTTTCTAGAGGCAAACTAACACATTCCAATTCTGTTGGAACCTGTATGGTAGTTTCCAGTCTTGCAAGCTCATCGGCTTTGTAATTCCCTGGAATATCTCTGTGCCCTGGGACCCATATGAGACGTATGTCAAACTGCTTGGCCATCTCATTTAAATACGTGAAGCGTAAAGACGTGCAGTTAAGTACAGATCTTGTTTTCAGAAACATTGACTCCAGGGAATTGACCGCGTCTTGACTGTCAGAATAGATGTTGACTGCAGTTGTCGACAATACATTGCAGCTCAACCAGTCAGCTACTTTCTTTATTGCTAGCATCTCTGCCTCTGAAGAAGAAACAAGCGAGAGTGTTAAATTCAACTGTGACGAATATTTTACACCCGCCAGGGGGGGGGGGGAAGAGGTTTATCCGGTGACGTAATGATACATTCGTCATCGTGATAATTTTTGTAAATAAAACAATTTTATCATTATTTAAATTATTTTTAATATCCACACCCACAAAAGGGGGCAGCCCAAAAAATTATATTTTTAGTCCACTACGTACAACAGCAGAACTTTGAACTTCTTCTGATAAAAAAAACTGTTTCAATTGTTTAAAAAAGTACAAAAAACCTGTAAATATTGTCGTTTCTTCAGATGTTAGTTTAGTTCTTTAACAATGTAAATTGATGAATTGTGGAGTAGTGTTCGGGCAACAAAAGTCTCGTTTTCAGCAAGTCCTTAAATTGATTCACTTTCTCAGGGTTTTAAAAAAAAATCTCTTTTTTAGGGACCAAAGGATCTTTAATTATCAAGCAAAATCAGAGGCAAAAAAGGGGTTTATAGGTCCAAGTTCTTGTAGAGTAACTATTATTGAGTTCCAGATCTTAAAAATCATAGCGAAGAGAAAATTGCTTAGGCCAAAACTACCTAATTGTAAAAGGGCAAATTTTTATCCTAAGAAAAATAAGGGGGAATGAGAGGGGTTAGGGGTCCAACTTTTTTGTTTAATAACTATCATTATGTCACAGATCACGACAATGAACAGAAACTGAAAATCGCTTGGGCAGAAAATGTATGGTCGTCAAAGGGATTATGGAAACTTTTTCCCACCTGTTCAGATTTTTCCATTTCAGAACCTAAGACATATCTGTGCCAATCTTCAAGGTTATTTTGGACTGTATTAAGTGTTCCTTGATTACCAGGAAGTTGTCGAAAAATCATTCAATACTATTTTGGTATTGAGCTAAGATTTTTAAGAATAACTCTTTTAAAGTGTTGCAAAATCTGATTTCATCAGATAATTTTCGTATACATTTCATGTATTATAAGTTTTGATTAACACTCTGCAGAGGTCAAATATTTCTGTTGTCGTAACTGCTCTCATTTCGTTCATTAGTACTAACGTTTGTCCATCTCCGTTATTGACAGACTAGATATGTATAAAATAAAAATCATTTGATTATACAGTTAGAGAAGGTGCTGCCAAAGAAACATTTTTTTTTTTTTTTTGTGAGTTTCTCTATGTATCAAAAAGAACATTGTTAAATCAACATCAAACGACACAAATCAACTTGGCCATGACCGCAAGTCTACAAAAGTCGGACTTAACATACACACACTTACTTACTTACAACTTACAGTCAATGACTATTAATGGTATGATGTCGCCTTCGACATAAAAATTCTTTTTAACATGTTAATGATCATCATTTGGGAATCTTAAAGTTCTTATTAGATTTTTGTTTTGGAAAAGCTACTCTCGCTCACTGTGTGCTACCTCCTTCATTTGCAAAAACCAATTTATTAACAAAGTCAGTCTAATGGAACTTTGAATGGAACATGAAGTATAGTGGCCGTAGTGGCATTAGCAGTAGTCATATATATTTAGTGGACGCACTTTTAGTAAAGTCACTTACATAGACATCTTGGTTCTCTGAAAAAAAAATTGAATTACAAAAATCATTGGTGCATGTAAGTAAATTCATAAAAAAACTTAGTTTTTACACAGAGGGAAAAATTATGTCAAATTTTATAAATTGTTGATACAAATTATTATATTGGTACTTTTAATAATGAAGAATTACTTTTGTACTTTTAATCATGTGATTTCAATGCAAATGCATTTTTTTGTATATTTTGCCATATTTTGGTTTTGAATGCATATTTTTAAGTTTTAAATGCACTTTTACTGCATTCTCAAGAGCGCTCTTTGGATGCCGTTCGGTATGCTATAAAAATATGCTGTGTCGCCAAAATCTCGATTTATTTTTGCTGGGCATGCACTCCGAAACTTTAGAGAGCTCTGAGCAAATTGCAATTGAGCGGAAATTGTCAGGGCTACTAGCCCTACCATTTTTAGGGATGGGCTAAACATTCGCCACCTTCCAATAAAGATAAAGACCCCACTGTAGAAAAAACTAAAAAGTGTAGCCAATGGACGATCATCGAGAACGCTTTTTACTGCACGAGCCCTAAAGATTATCTTGGGCATTGTATAGGATAGTCTTTCGAGCTCGGGTAATGGTTGATTATTAGCCGGCAATATGAGTTCCTTGCAAAAATATCAGCGAAGAGATTAGCTTTCTCAACGTGGTCAGTGAATATTTGGTAGTTCATTCCTGCTAGTTCGGCTTTTATACGGATTTTCCCGAAAGCCCTTATTTTTTATAAGGTGGCAACCCTTTTTTAAATTTGAGATTGGGCAGCTAAAAAACAGGTAACTCTTATTTTTCCCCCCTCATTCCCATATTCAAGTTTTAGGACGATCGGTGGGTGCCCTGTTAAAAACCTTCCTTGTGAGTTCATACACATTTGATGGGGTAGACCTAGTTTGGTTCCTTAAAAATCTTCATAGTTTTTTTTATCCAAAATTTGTGTCCGTTTCGCTCTACCTTGCTTAGTTTTTGAGATACGTGATTTTAGGGGACCACTGGAGTTTTGAGAATTAATAAACTCGATAACTTATATATTATATAAAAATATTACTCGGAGAGCTTTTGGTCTTGTTTCACGTGTTGAGAGCTACAAAAATGCTTTTGAACTTTTTGTTGTGTCGGCAATATATACCGAGATATGAGCATTTTAAAATTTTCAGGAATGCTAACTTTTTGAATACAAAGTAAGGACCCATTAGGGTCCACACATGTAAAGAGGACCGGCGTTACTATGGAGAGCTCGAGAAACAAAAATGGCCTCCATTTTGCTCCATCTGGCTTAGTTTCCGAAATAGCGCCATTTTAAGTTTTCTTTTCTTGCCGAATATCAAAAGGATGCAGAAATTTTCAGGTGGTTCGAATTGCTCAGAGGCGTAAGTAACTCAACTTCGTACTTGTTAGGGTGCAGGGTCAAGAAAAGTTCGAGAATATTTGAAACTGCCCTTCAACACACGGAATATGTGTTGGATCGTCTACTAGTTGCACAAGGTGTTTGTATGCAGCGAATAGCTCAACGTATTGTCCGAGAAACAAAAATGGCCTCCATTTTGCTCCATCTGGCTTAGTTTCCGAAATAGCGCCATTTTAAGTTTTATTTTCTTTCCGAATATCAAAAGGATGCAGAAATTTTCAAGTGGTCCGAATTGCTGATAGGCGTAAGTAACTCAACTTCGTACTTGTTAGGGTACAGGGTCAAGAAAAGTTCGAGAATATTTGAAACTGCCCTTCAACACACGGAATATCGTCTACTAGTTGCACAAGGTATTTGTATGCAGCGAATAGCTCAACGTTTTGTCCTTTAGGTGCCGTGAGACTGCAGTGACGAGGCCAGGAAAAAATGTGGTCATTGAAATCGCAGGCAACAAGAATTTCACTGTCCGGGCAATTCTCAAAATTCCTGGTGATGGATTCAGAAATGGAGTCGAAGGCACTATGTGAACCCGAAGTGAAGAATATGCGACCTTATTTGGAATTTAAGTCAGAGGATGTTAAATTTCGAATTGCCAGAACAGAGGTGTGGCCGAGGCTGGTACGCAACATTCTCCCGAATTTACATGGAAAATAAAAGGGGATAGAAAATGAAACCAGGTATTTGGAAATCATGTGGATCAGTACCCCTCCTTCCTGGTTTTCACATAAGGGGAAAATATCCGGCCGATGAAATCGAGCGTGATCGTATGCATAGTTAAAATAAGCTCTCAGTCTACGTGTTGCAGAAATTTAACCGAAACCTACCAGTCATAAAAAATAATAATGTGAGAGAAAACTTTGTAAAGCCCAAAAAAACACTGTATGAGTTAATTATCCCCATTATATCCCTCGCTATCACATCGGGTTTATCTGCTTTGAGTTCTCAAAAATGCCTAAAACAGCGTATTTTTATTTTTTGGCTTCAATTTTCTCTTAAAACCTAATGTGATGAAAAGTTTGGATATCAGATTTGTAAGTCGTATCAATTTGTATTTAAAATGTTCAATGGTGTTATCATCACTAGTTTTAAAATTTTTTTGATTCATAATAGATGAGTTTCAGTTATTAGTAAAACAACTGAATTTTTAGATCATTTCTTTCTCTAAATTGGTACTTTTAAGTATTAATTATTGTGGTACTATTTATTAAAAAGTTATATTTTGGTACTTATTTCTGTTTTATAAGTAGGATTCAGTTAATGGAAAAACAAATGACATTTTAACACATTCTTTTCTTCATGTGTCTACATTATTTTTATTTTGTATTTCAAAAGTAATTTCTATTTCTAACAAAATTAGTATTTTGATGTTATTTAGTTCTTTCAGATTGATGAAAAGTTAATTTTTTGTGGTACACGAGTAAATGCTACTGGGTAGAGATGGTCGGTCAAGTTGATTTTGAATCACTCACTTCTCACTAAGGAATATATTTATTTTATTCACTTTCGGTCATATTAAAGACCGGTTACAGTCACGTATTACACAAGTGTTTCCATTGGACTTAAGAAAATCGCGTGACTGGGTGCCTCAGTAACCACTCAGCTAGCCAAACAACCGTTCGTCCGAACATTTAACTCACCACCATCACTACCTTCTTAACCACTTACAATAGGTAACTACCAAAGACAATGTGTAGACATTACAATGACTAAAACTAGCACAACATGTCAATTGTAACAATTTGATGATCCAAACTAACTGAAATTTATTACCCCATGTTTCGAACATACAACAAGTGGTTGGTTTTGCTGCTATTTTACAAAAAGCTTAACATCATTTTGTGATTATGGGAAAAATATGGTCTGTTATTTAGCAGATTGTCTTATAAGCTTTAATTGTGTATCAAAAAAATAACAAAAAAAAAAAAAAAACACAAAACTAAATGACATTGATCAAGTGGTCCAAACTAATCAAGTGGTAAGGAAAAATAGATTGACATTGAAAGTGGCCAGAATTGTGTTTGGAATTAATAAGACTATAGATTATTAAAACTTAAACTTTTTTTAAAAGACAGCAAATAAATGTGTGAATTTTTGAGATTTTAAGGAACAGAAGGCTTTTTTTATAAAGTTTTTGAAAAAGATTTGCTATTGGAATCCTTTATTTAAGAGGAGCATGACAATTTTAAGAATTATGATCATAAAGTTAATAAGCATGAGTTTCAAGGATTTTTTTTACCATAAAGGGTTTTTAAACAAACCGTAAAAAGTGTAATTTCGTACTCTCTTGATATAATGGTCATAAAAACTTGATTTTTCATTTGGAACTTTTTCTAATTTCAAACATAATGGTCTTATTAGCTTGAAATTTTAAGATCCTTCCGCAAAAGAAAAAAACGGTTTTTGGAAATTTCGATACTAAGGGGTCAAAAAGAGCTACAATGGAAAATTTTAACATTTTTATAACTCAATATCACAGAATCTTAAAATGTAATACGCAGTATTCTTCTTTCATCCAAGAGAAGGAAATTTTTAAAACATGTTTTTGGGTAAAAGGGTGTAGATCTAGGTTACAATCGTAGTATTACATTAGTCTATAGAGGTACAATTTTTAGTTTTTCTTTATTCCTTCAACTCCAGTTGTACGAAAATAAATGAACAGAAAACGATATGGAATATGAAAATATGAAGGGGAACGAAATGAAATGAAAAAGGCAACGAAGTGGGATGAAATTTTTTAACTCAAATTTTTTACTCAAAATTTAGTTTTAACTCAAACTTTTTTTCACAAATGTCTGTCCGTTAAAAACACACTAACTTCTGAAAGACTTATCTAAGGTTGCTCAAGCTTGGTATTTATATTTGTAATTTACCTGTAAAGGTTGGTACCTATATGAGTCAGCAAAATCGGTCTAGTGGTTCAAAAGTTATAAAAAAATTCGTTAATTTTGGAAGGGGTTTTTCGCGAACTAGGTGTTAAGAAAAACGCAAGTTTTTGAAAGACAAGCTTGGATGTATATTTGACGTTCAACTTATTTCATCAGATCCAAGTGTTCAAAAGTTATGAGGAAAACCGTGAATTTCAGATTGGTTTCACATTAAATTCTAGTGTTAAATAAAAACTACACTCAAAAAAAAATTATTAAATTTTTTTAAGTACAAAAATTGAACAGTTCATGCGAATAAGGACGAATAGACCATTTGTATAATTTTACAAATGACGATAAAAACGCAGGAAACGGTTTAAAACTTATATTTTTGTGCCCTTTTTTGCATTAATGGATTAGTGCATTATGCAAAAATGTTAAAAAAAATAATAGTTTTTAGCCGTTTCCTACGTTTTTATCGTCATATGTAAAATAATACAAATGGTCTATTCGTCCTTATTCGCATGAACTGTTCAATTGATAAAAAAAATGTTTTTACTCAAAACTAAATATTTCTTATTTAAAATTGTTAATACTTTTTTTCACGTTAGAAAATTTACTATAACTTAACAAGTAAAAAAGTTAAATTGAGCCTTGCCGAATATATTGATACTCTCCACAATTTCAAAAAGATTATTGCAAAAACCTTTTTTTAAAAAAAAATTACTTTTGAAAAAAACATAACTGTTTGAAAAAAAAAATTCCGCGAAAAAAAAATTGTTGGTAAAAAAAAATCCGCGATTTTTTTCTTTTTTGTCAAAAAATATGTTCGTACTTGTTTAAATAACATTCGGTGTTCAATTATGTTCACATATGTCAACCACACTCAAAAAAAAAACTGTAATGTTAGCAAAAAAAGCTTGTAAACCTACAATAAAATTTGCTGATTTTGAACCCACAATTTTTTTGGTAAAGTTAGCAAAAATGTTTTGCCAAAAATTTGTTAACTTAAATTTTTTTTATTTCAACTTAGTTCATACACATTTGAGGACCCCATTGGGTTCGGACCCGATAGGTCCAGACCCCGATGGGCCTAGACCTAGTTGGGTTACTTAAAAATGTTCATAGTTTTTGATCCAATGTCCGTTTCGCTCTACCTTGCTTAGTTTTTGAGATACGTGATTTTACTGGACCACCGGGGTTTTGAGAATTACAAAACTCGATAACTTCAAAAATATTACTCGGAGAGCTTTTGATTATTTTGCAAAAATGCTTTTGGACTTTTTGTTGTGTCGGCAGTATTTACCGAGATATGAGCATTTTAAAATTTTCGGGAATGCTAACTTTTTTGGATTCAAAGTTAGGACCCATTAGGGTCCACCCATGTGAAGAGGACCGGCGATACTATGAGCCCGAGAACCAAAAATGGCCTCCATTTTGCTCTATCTGGCTTAGTTTCCGAGATAGCGCCATTTTAAGTTTTCTGAAAATAAAAAAAAATTTACCATTAATTTTTGCTAATACTAGCAAAAAATCTTGTAAAAATGTTGTCAACTCAATTTGAAATTTAGCAAAAGAAATTAGTTCAAAGTTTGTTTAAATTGCTAATGTGCTAAATGAAGTTTACAAGAATTTTCTGCTAACACGCTAATCTCAACTAAAAATTTGCTAAAATTTAGCTAACTAGCATTAGCAAAAAAAAATTTGTAAATCTACTAATGCATTTTTATACCCTCCAACTACAGTATGGGGGTATACTCACTTTGTCATTCCGTGTGTAACGCATCGAAATATCGGTGTAGGACCCCATAAAGTATATATATTATTGATGAGTGATCGATTCTAAGACATTCTAGCGATGTCCGTCTGTCCGTCCGTCCGTCTGTCCGTCCGTCCGTCTGTGGAAGACACGATACAGTCCAAAATAAAAGTGGTAGACTCCTGAAATTTGGCACATATATGTCTTATGTTCAAAGGCTGGTTAAGTTCGGAGATGGGCCAAATCGGACTAGGGGGAAAAAAGTTCCCCCTTGAAGAACTAAACAAATCTCTGAAAAATACCATATTTTTACATGATTTTTTGTGTTTTTGTTTAACAAATCCAACATTTTAATGCTACAAGAAGTTCAAGGTCCTGCATTTGGACCCACAGAATTAGAAAAAATTGTTTTACGGTCTGCCCCCCCCCCCCTCTTATTTATGGGCGTGGAATAATTTTTTTTTTTTAATATAATGATAAATTTGTATTTCTTTAGTGCAAAAAGCATAAGAATTATTTTTTTTAACACTTATTCGAGAGGAATTGTGCCCCCCAATTACCACTACCGACCCCCCCCCCAAAAAAAGACGCCCCTGCAATTTTTTTTATTTATTTGCATGTTGGAGGGTATAAAAGATTCGGCACAGCCGAATTTAACACTCTTACTTGTTTTGAGTGTATTTGTCGAGAAGGCGAATTGATACAGCTTTTCTGATTCGTGTTTAGGAGGCAAAAATAATTTTGAAAATGTATTCAAAATGTCTGTGTAAAAAACATGTTGAGTAGTGTAATTGCTTAAATCATTCTAAACAGTTTTTGAATGACTTCAACAGCAGAGGAGAATTTAAGAAATGAAAGAATCGACAATTTTACCGCAACACTGCCAATGAGTAATATACCCAGATCCAAGTGAAATTTTACGCTTATAGCTTCTTTATGAACTGAAAGCATTTAATACTATTGTATACTAGATCCAGAACAGGGCTACTATCGCAATCTATTTAAATTTTTTTCTATTGAAAAAACAAAAAAAAAGACAAACAAAACACCAATGCCCTATTTATTTGTTAAAAAACATACACACCACTGAAATTGCATACCTTTCGGTTTATATTTAACTGTCACAAATTTATGTTAAACATTGAAACTATTTTTAACAAAAAAAATTTAAAAAAAAAGTATTTAAAATAAGAAAAAAATACAGTTTTTACAACAACTTAAAATGAAAATGTTCTTTTTGTGTTTCCTTAACTCAGATTCAAATAAAACTAACAGAAATCATGGTAGTTTAGGAAGAAATAAAGAAAGAAACAAAAAAAAAAATCCTGACAAGATTACATGTTAAGATAACAGAGCCTAAGTAACCAACAAACCAACAATCCAACCAAAAACGAACAACACAATTTTTGTTCGTTAAGATTTTTGGGTTTGTGGCAGAAAGTTTGAAACATTTTTTTTTCTAAATCCCCCCAAAAAAAAAGTATATTTTTGGTGTTCATTTCACGTTTAAATGCATAAATTGGCATAATTTTAAGTTATTTTTTTGTGTGTGTGTTTTATGTTCAAAAGACTTGTCCTTTTTTCATCTTTTTATTTGGTTAACTGAGGTTTTTTTAGTGGTAGTGTTTGGTGTTACTTAAGCCATAATAGAATTATGAACAATAGTCACTTTGTTTTTTTTATTTAACCAAAAACTAGTAATTTTTTATGTTCGGGTAAGCCGAATTTTTGAATACTCCCTACAATGTTAGCCGTGTCTTGCTACACTCAAAATAATACATTAGTAGATTTACTAATTTTTTTTTTGCTAATGCTGGTTAGCTAACTTTTAGCAAATTTTTAGTTGAGATTAGCATGTTAGCAAAAATATCTTGTAAACATCATTTAGCGCATTAGCAATTTTAAACAAAATTTGAACTAATTTTTTTTGCTTGATTTAAAATTGAGTTGACCAAATTTTTACAAGCTTTTTTGCTAATATTAGCAAAATAAATGGTAATTTTTTTTTTTTTTCAGAAAACTTAAAATGACGCTATCTCGGAAACTAAGCCAGATAGAGCAAAATGGAGGCCATTTTTGGTTCTCGGGCTCTCCATAGTATCGCCGGTCCTCTTCACGTGGACCCTAATGGGTCCTAACTTTGGATCCAAAAAAGTTAGCATTCCCGAAAATTTTAAAATGCTCATATCTCGGTAAATATTGCCGACACAACAAAAAGAAGAACAAGACAGCAAAATAGTCAAAAGCTCTCCGAGTAATATTTTTGAAGTTATCGAGTTTTTTAATTCTCAAGACCCCAGTGGTCCCCTATAATCACGTATCTCAAAAACTAAGCAAGGTAGAGCGAAACGGACACAAATGACGATTTTTAAGGAACCCAACTAGGTCTAGGCCCATCGGGGTCTGGACCTATCGGGTCCGAACCCAGTGGGGTCCTCAAATGTGTATGATCTAAGTTAAAAAAAATAAAAATTTAGTTAACTAATTATTGGCAAAACATTTTTGCTAACTTTAGCAAAAAAATTATGGGTTCAAAATCAGAAAATTTTCTTGTAGGTTTACAAGCTTTTTTTGCTAACATTAGAGTTTTTTTTTTGAGTGTATGTACACACAAAATATTATGGGCTGAAAATTTTCAATTAAATCTATTGATCAACAAAATTTAAATGAGTCAATCAAATTTTTGATGATAATTTTTGTTGTTTTTTAACTGTCGAATTACAAATTTTCAACATACCGAATTTTTTTTTGCTTTAATTTATTTGAATACATTAATTGAAGCATTAATTAAAGCAAAGGTTTGTTTTACAAATATATTGGAGGGTAAAAATAAATGGGGGCCGGTTTCACTAATGACCCCTCTCGGACGCACCATTGGACCGGTAGAAACTGATTAAATAAAACAAATTTACAAAAAAATAAAAAAAATTGTATGCACTCAAAAAATTATGTCATTAACTGTTTGTAGTTTATTTAAAAAGTTTTCCGTTAAGTCATTTTTAAAAGAAAAAACATTTGTTTGATGTTCAGTTTTTATTAATGACTACTTCAGTCCTTTGTTTCAAAAATAACACACTAAAAAATAAAGACTTTCATTAACATTTAATTTTTAAAGTCATTTATTTTTGTTCTGTAAGTAAAAACTACTGATTATTCTTTTGATTTTTAATGATTTGTGTAAGTAATTTTTTTTTAAATTGTTGGTATTTTTTAACGAAATATCATTAGTTTTTACCTACACAAGTCAGTTATTTTTTGTAGAAAAAAAAAATCAAAAAATTATTTATAAAAATATAAAAACATGTTTGTATCAAGTGACTTTGACACGATGGGTAGAGTGTCTGGCCAGAATGTAGATTGCGGGATCGATTCCCCAAAAATTTTATTAAAAATTTTTGAAAAAATATTTCAATAAAAAATTGTAAAAATTGCCTACGAAATCATTAATTTTTATTGTTTTCGTAGGTTATTCTTTTGAAATTTGTTGGTAAAAATAACAGAACTATCATTAATTTGTAATGTTTTCGTTGGTTATTTTTTTCGAATTTGTTTAATTTAATGTTTAATGTTATTTATTTTAGAAAATTTTGTCAACAGTAAAAAATAAATGTTGATGTTTGTTTGAATAATTACTGGGATGGTTTTCAATTGTTTATTCACTGGTTTTAAGTGTGTTTTTCATTTGTTTTTGCCTACAATATATTTTGAGTGTGGAGACCGCCTTAACAATTAAAGATAGAGGGTAGATGTGTTCGGAGCGCAGTACATGAGTAGTAGTATCACAGAGTTGCATCTGATGGTTGTAAGTATTAGTGACAGCACACGGTGTAACTTTTGACGTTTCATACAAAACGTAAACAAACATAATAAATACATGCACAAAAGCTCACACGTACAAGCACTCATATACTAGGCAGCGATGATCATTTTGTACTAAAAACTATACCACCATATTGGAAAGTACGCAATTAGCACCAGTGTTTGCATACTAGTCTGTACTGTGGTTCGGAGAAAATGTTTGGACTAAAAAAATATTGTGTGTCGGTCATACATTTTGTTGCTCTAACGGCACTATTAGGGCAGTTAGAGCGGTTGGAGCAAATTTTAAAAAATGCCGTTTTGTATGGGAGTCCTCTAAGAAATAGGAGATAGGGTATTAGTTTGTTCCAAAGAAATGTTAAGACGTCAAAATTAATGGGGTCGGTCTTATAAATGACCCCTCTGTGACGCACCATTGGAGCAGTAAAAATGATTTTAAGATTGGAAAATTACAATAAATTTTTTTCAAAAAATAGTAATAATCGTTAACCCACGATCCTCCTGGGCAAATTTTGTAGAATCGATAGAAGTTTTACACAAAAAAAATTTAAAAAAATCTAAGAGTACAAACATTTTCAAAAATGAGATTTAAATTTTAAAACTTAAAAATCGCATACTAGAGCGCTTTTAAGAATTTTTTGGGACTTTTTTTTTAAAAGTACGTAAAAAAACAAAAATTTTGAGAAAAAAATGAAATTTGGACCATTATTGAAGAAGTTATGATTAAAAGAAGTTTGAGTACAGGAACAAACTACCAATTTTTAAAAATTCGATATCTTTAGAACGGGTCATCAAAAAAATCTGAAAATTTACCACGAAGAAGTTTTCGAAGGGTACTAAAAATTGTAAACAAATTGGGAAAATCTAAAAAAAAAATTTCAAAGTGTCCGATTTGACATGGAATGCCCCATATACAAAATAATCGGGTATTACTTTTTTTGTTGTTGGCAACATATTGGAAAGGAAAAATGATGCATTATGTTGTCATAAGCTTACAATTCATTCGTTAAATCAATCATTATTTTGATTGCCTACAAAAAAAATTATCACACTTTTGATCAAAATCGAAAAATGTTTGATTGAAAAAATATTCAATTAATCACCTAAAAATTGATGATTGGTAAAACAATTTTCTTTATTAGAGGAATTCCAGTCAAAAAATTGATTGAATACGCGTTTTTGTTGATTAAAATTCTTTTGAAATACTATGGTTATGCTGCAAAAAAAATATCCTGCATTTTTTTGTTGATTATGCTGCACTTTTTTTTTTCAAAACATTGTGTAAAATAATTCCTAAAAAGCGATATTAATGAAAAATTATTTAAAAATATCCAAAAAAATTTAAAAAAATGGGAAAATTTGAAGAATTGTGAGAAAAAATTATAAAAATAATTACTAAAAAAATAAATTAAGGAAAAATAGTTTAAAAAAAAATTAAAAAAAATTATTATTAATTTTTTTTTTTTGAGATTTTTAACCAATTTTTCAATTTAAAATTCTTTAATTTTTTTTAAATTTTTTTTGAAATTATTTTTCATTACTTAATTTTTTTAGTAATTATTTTTGTAATTTTTTCTCAAAATTCTTTAAATTTTTAAAATTTTTTTGCAATTCTTTTAAATATATTTTCATTAATTTCGCTTTTTAGGAATAATTTGACCCATTGCATTGAAAAGAAGTTCAGCATAATCAACAAAATAAAAAATGCAGCATAATTTTTTTGCAGCATAATTATTTTTTTTGCAGCATAACCATGCAGCATAATTGGATGATCCTTGGTGGAGACATCAAATGGTTATGGTGCAAAAATAAATATGCTGCATTTATTTTTTGATTATGCTGCAATTTTTTTTTCAATATAATGCAATGGGTCAAATAATTTCTAAAAAGCGAAAATAATAAAAAATTATTTTAAAAAATCCAAAAAATCCAAAAAAAAGGAAAATTTAAAGAATTTTGAGAAAAAAATTACAAAAATAATTACTAAAAAAAATAAATTAATCAAAAATGGTTTAAAAAAATTTCAAAAATGTGTTACATACGGAATGACAAACTTATATATACCCTCTATCATTAGAGTGGAGGGTATAAAAAATCTCCTATTATGATGAAGATGATGTGGCTGCAGTTGTTGCTCAAGATCAGTTTTTGATGTTGTTCTGTTGTTAGTGGTATAATTCTTTGTTTTTACCCAAAAATGTTTTAAGTAGTTGTTATGTTCAAAAATACTTTGTAAATTCTAACTACCATTTGATTTTTTTTTTTTTTGTTTTTTCATTCTGTTTGTTGTTTCTCCTGTTATCTAGATATGAATTTTCATGTTTTTCATGTTCTAGTCAGTTAGAACAAAAATATCCACGACATTATATCATAGTTAGTTAAAGGGTTTTGAATAACTTTAAGCGCCCAATATGGCATTATGCTATGAAAATGATGTTAACAAATAAATTTTAAAATCTTAAGTCGGCAAAAAATAAAAATGTGTGTTACCATAATTGGTAGTTTATGAATTTGTTAAGCTATTAGTTAGAACTACCTACAACTTCTATGTCAAAATTTTATATAATTTTTAAAGCACTTGATAACTTTTTTAAATAGGTATCATTTTAAAATTGGTGCTAATACACCAAGTTCTAGAATACTAAATTTTTAAGCAGCATGACTTATGTAACTTGATCTATACTATATACTTAATTAGTTCAACCGATCTTTATTCATTTACAAATTAAAAAAACACATCTGAAATATAAGGCCAACGCAAATTCTGAGACATTCTTCCAACAAAAAATCTGAGACTAGCAGAGAGTGTGTTAAATTTTGATGAGGTTCAAAGTCACAATATACAGTTGTGCCTGGTATACCTTCCCCTTGCGATTAAAATAATATAAAAAAAAAAAAATTGACATGGTCACTTCGTGGGATTTTTTTTTGGGGGGGGGGAGGGACGTCACGGTGTCAATGTACACTTTTGCCCTCGCCATAAATGTTGATAAACGAAATCAATTATGGGAAAAAAAAAAATTTGGAAAAAAATTTCTGCAAAAAAAAATGTTAGTGCTTGTTAAAAGTCTAAGGTACTGACGTCTCAGATTTTGACACCTTTTTCCTATAGAAAAGGTCATAGATTCTGAGACTTGTTTCCTATAGAAAAAGTCTCAGATTCTTAGATATTTTTCCTCTAAAAAAAGTCTAAAATTCTGAGACCTTTTCCTATAGAAAAAATCTTACATTCTAAGACATTTTTCCCATAGAAAAAGTCTCAGATTCTGCGAACTTCTTTCAATTGAGTAAGTTTTAACTTCTGAGACTTTTTTTCAACAATTAAAATTCTCAGACTTTGAGACCTTTTTTTTAAAAACTACTCAGATTTTAAGGACTTTTTCCTTAAAATAAGTTTCAAGTTCAGAGATTCCAAGACCGTTTTCCTACTGAAAAAGTCTCAGATTCTAAGACCTTTTTTCCGTTCAAAAATAAGTCTCAGATTCTGTGACCTTTTGCCTATAAATAAGACTCAAATTTTGAGACCTTTTTCGCATAGAAAAATTCTCAAATTCTAAGACCTTTTCCTTTAGAAAAAGTCTTTGGTTCTGAGACTTTTAAAATTTGGAATTCTTCCACAAGAATCCGAAAAAGAAAATGTTTGAGGATGTGAAAAATTTTAGGTTTTCTGTACATTTTTCGAGAGAAAAAATCTGACAAGGGAAGTATCTCAACCCATATGAACCGATTCGCATGAAACGTAAAATATATATAAATGAGACAATTCTAAAGTTGGGATGTCTCGTACCCCCCATGATTAATCAAAAATATTGAGACTAAAATTGATGGTAAAAAATATTGATGAAAAAAAATATTAATGAAAACAAAAATGTTAATGAAAAAAAAATATTGTTGAAAAAAAAATATTGATGAGCAAAAAAAATATCGGTTAAAAAAGATATTGATTAAAAAAATATTGATGAAAATAATATTTTTTTTCGAAGTCAGTTTTGAAGCGGAAGGATTTATCCCACCAAAATGAAGTTTTTAGTCGTTAACAAGTTATTAAAGTAAAATAATAATTTAAAAAAAATTAAAAAATCGTAAAAAAAAAATTTTGTTTGTTTGAAAAAAAAATTTTTGGAGAAAAACTTTAACCCCCCAAAGGCACGGGTTAATTTTGTCCGTTTTGGCTAAAAATTAAAATATAGAGTTTTTAGACCAAAACGAACGATAATTTGCCCGACGATCGACGAAATTCCAAGAAAGTTATTATTCGTGCCACCCTAGTGCTCATGTGCCCACCTTTAGTTCGAATGTTAAAAAAAAAAAATTGTTTTAGCAGAACGAACATGATTTCGGGCCAGTTAGAGTTATTTTAATTTTATTGTTTCAATCATTATAAACACCCAGGCAGGAAAATACAAATGGGAGCAGACTGGCAAAGTACATTATATGGTACCTAATGTGCCGTTGCTATATTAAGCGCTCTGAAAGCGCATAAAAACCAAAAAATATAGAACTATCAAAGCACTTTTAGAACAAAAGAATATGACATACCAAAACTTTCGAAGTCCCGAAGACACAATTTTTGTGTGGGTTTTAAAGGAAAAAAAGTCCATTGAAAATAAAAAAATTTAGACAAATTTTTTGAAAATTTTCAAAGTCTCAGACACATTTTTTTTTTTTTTGCGTTTTGGAGTAAAAAAACTTATGCTTTTTGGAAACAAAAAATTTGAAAAAAAACTGTTTTGAATACAAGAAGAATTAGGCTTTTTATGTGTGTGAATTGGTCCATACATATACACTTGGGCTGGTCGATTTTATAATCGCCCATGGCTCAGTGAAAATCGTATTCTAGGGATCAAAATAAGAAACTTTGCCAAAGGAACCATACCTCTTAAAAGAATTCTACTACCCCCCAACTGTTGACTTTTGTCCCGTAGGGTCAAGTTTTGAAAAATCCCACTTTGACCCATATAGAGTGCCCCAATCGAGTCCAAATGTATGACCGACCCCCACTAACTTTGGAGGGCCGATCCACCCATGCCAGTGGCACACCCCCTGGAACTCCCCTGGGGGGTTCCCCATACAAACATTTCAAAAATCACCATTTTTGGCACTTTATTTTATTATTTTTTATTTATTTTATTTATTTTTATTATTTTATTTATTTTTTCTCTTTAGAAATTTATTTAGTCAGAACATATCGCTCCTTTACTTGTATAGTGTCATAACTCAAAATATTTCATTTTGCAGAAAACACGTTTAAAGTTTACTATTGAAACTGGTTTTTAATTGAAAAAGGCCGGTACATAGAAAATGTAATAATGGCGTGTACTCTTCTCAAACGATGAGTTCAAAAGATATTAATACGAATTTTTGACACAATATAAAGCATTATATAACGAATAATTCTGCATCATTAACTCAAAAAACGCATTTTTTGAGTTATGACACTATACAAGTAAAGGAGCGATATGTATGTAAATGAAAAAATTAATTTAACTTAGTAATAGAAAAGAAAATAAAAAAAAAATACTGTTTGAAGTCTTTTTTGCTTTCAAGTCTGGGCAATTTCGCACGGCTCTCTAATGTCGTCGCCATAACAGCCTCTACATTTTCCGGTATAACTCGTTTGGAAACGCTAGCCAGCAATTGAACGTGTCGTTCTGTTCCTATGTGTGATGGAATTTTTGGATCATTAATCGGTGGATCATCTTGATTTAAATATTCTTTCAAAGTATCGTATGGAATGCTTCGCGTGAATGGTGGTCATTTATGTCATTCGTATTGATCATTTCCGTGTAACTTGTGTAATAAAAGTTTATATCTGGTTTTTTATGAGCTCTTAGTCCCGTTGCACAGAGGGGTGAAATGCATCCAAAGTGGCGATTAATTCAATAGATGAACATTAACTTTCACAACCGTGTTTGGTACCAGGTTAAAGTAGATAAAATTCAACATCAATAATGGCAAAAAACAAAGTTCTAAGTTGTATACTTTATTTGCAGTGTGTGTTTAAAGTTCAATTATTTTTATTATTTTTGCGCGCATTGATTTAAAGTGAAAATTTTGATATTTCAAGTAATTATATTTTGTATAAAGACTTCTAAAATTGAAAGCTTCATAATGGATCAGTCTACTTTAGGTATTTGAGCATATAAAAAAAAATTTTTGGTTTATATAAATGTTTTGGAAATATTAAAAAAAAAATAATAAAAATGCTCTAAAAATAGGGTATTTTTGATATAAATATTGAGTTTCAACAACTTTGTCTGTGAAAGAGTGAAAATCCGCCTATACGGTCTTTAAATATATGATTTCATCTAATAAATCCCTGAATTTCCGTTTGCGGTTTTTTGCGGTTTTTGACTTATCAATTTTTTTGTGAAAGAACTCCAGTTGCTAAAAATCTATTTGAAAAAAAAGACTAAAAATCAAGTTGTTTTCATAATATTTTGTCCTTATATTCCGTATGGTAGTTGTAACTGCAGCTCATGAGTGTACTGTTTATAAGAGATGGGTGCGTGAGTTATTTTAAATCACGCACACGCACGCCCGCCCCCTTTTTGGGGCGTGGTTATAAAAAAAAAAGTAATAATAATGCAATTGTATTACTTAAGTGCAAAAACCAATAAAAATTAATTTGCAATGATTAATCGCAAGGGTGAAAGTGCCCCCTACGTCCCCCTCCGAGCACCTATCAAAAATGCCCCCCAAATTTTTTTGTAGTTTTGTAACGTTTTGGATGGTATAGAAGATTCGGCACATCACTCTTACTTGTTGTGTTAAAATACTCTCAATTTCCATATTTTTGGTATTTTGTTGTTTTTTGTTTTGTGAGAGATGAGTGCGTGAGTGATTTTGATGAAGATACACCATACAGAACCTCATCAACTAGACCTTAAATTATTCTGTTCTGATCCTTTAAAAATTTTCGTCTGTAAATTTTTGAGATAAATGTTCATATTAACTAAATTAAGTGAAAAATAAAAACTTGATTAAAATTGAATTAATACTAATAAGAATACATATTTTATTTTAAGTAGATTTATTCTAGCTCGAGGTCATTATTTCATTTACCAACTAAAACTATGATATTCTCATATTTTTTTTTTTGATAAATAATCTTGACAATGGGATCTGACAAATCCCGAAACACGTGTCGATTAAGTCTTGAAAAAAATTACCAACATAAATAAATTTAAAAACGGAAAAATTAATTTCTTGAAAATTATTCTATGAGAATATCATAGTTTTAATTAGTAAAGGAAATAATGACCTCGAGCTAGAATAAACCCACTCAAAACATAATATTTTAAAGGTCGAATAAAACAATTTTTATTTTTTAATAAAAATTAATCAGAATTTGAATACATATTTTATTTATTTTATATTTATTTACTTATTCTTTTGATGTCAAAGTTACAGCGAAAATTGTGAATTAGGCTTTTTCCGAAAAACAGAAAAAAAAGTTTAACAGGTAAAAATATTTTTTCCAATTTTTCTTCTGAAATGCTGCGTTTTATTAAATTATGATTATCCATTAATAAAAAATTTTTAATCTTCTGTTTCGGGACTTTTTGAGATAAATTTGTACATTAATGAGATTTAGTGAAAAAAAAAATCGAATTTTAAATTAAAATTATACTAATAAAAACACATACGATATATTTACTTTTTTAAGTTTTTAATAGCACATTAAGTTCGCTATAATGTGCCATTTTATTTATAAATGTAAAGCTTTTTGTTCCAAAGTTACAGCAAAAATTGTGAAATAAGATATTATATCCGAAAAACAATAAAGCGCCTAACAGGTTAAAAAAAAAAAATTCCAATGTTTTTTTTTTCGAAAATGCTGTGTTTTTATGTGTTTAAGATTACTCATCAATAAAAAATTATAATATTTTAAAATTAAGTCTTCTATGTATTAATCGCCATTTTAGGTATCATCCACCCCACTGTGCGTTGGGTCGTCAACATCGGTTCGATAGCGTAGAATTATCTTGATAGCACAGTCGCGCTTTTCTTTGCTATCGTCAAACAACATTGATAACAAGATATTTTCCGAATGCGCATAATATGAATTATCTGTAATTACTTTTACTGTCAGTGTAGAGGATGGTGGATTCATTGTAAACTTTTTGATTTGGAATGATTTTTTTTTAAATATTTTTTTTATCTGAAATTAGCACTTCACACTTCGAGTTCTTCACAACGACTTAATGCATTCACAAAAACTGTTGCGTTATATATGGTCTACGAGACGAGGTAATAAGAATGAAATGGTAATTTCAATTCTACCTGTAACCGATTTTGTTGTCAAAACTGCCCATAAAGTACTTACATGTAAACGTCAATCTAACCACAAATTCTGTTAAGCAAGTGCGCCTTTTATTACTTCTGGAAAATCCTTTATGATAATTTTATGCTTAATTCTTCCTGTAACCGATTTTGCTTAAGTAAGTTTACTACATGCGGCTGTGTCTTGTGGTGGCTTAAAAAACCCACACAACCTATTTTATGACCTGCAACAGAACGACACGTTCAATTGCTAGCTAGCGTTTCCAAACGAGTTATACCGGAAAATGTAGATTCTGTTATGGCGACGACATTAGAGAGCCGTGCGAAATTGTCTAGACTTGAAAGAAAAAAAGACTTCAAACAGTATTTTTTTTTTTATTTTCTTTTCTATTACTAAGTTAATTTAATTTTTTCATTTACATACATATGTTCTGACTAACTAAATTTCTAAAGAGAAATAATAAATAAAATAATAAAAATAAATAAAAAAATAATAAAATAAAGTGCCAAAAATGGTGATTTTTTGAAATGCTTGTATGGGGAACCCCCCAGGGGAGTTCCAGGGGGTGTGCCACTGGCATGGGTGGATCGGCCCTCCAAAGTTAGTGGGGGTCGGTCATACATTTGGACTCGATTGGGGCACTCTAATTGGGTCAAAGTGCCAAAAGTGGTGATTTTTTGAAATGTTTGTATGGGGAACCCCCCAGGGGAGTTCCAGGGGTTGTGCCACTAGCATGGGTGGATCGGCCCTCCAAAGTTAGTGGGGGTCGGTCATACATTTGGACTCGATTGGGGCACTCTAAATGGGTCAAAGTGGGATTTTTCAAAACTTGACCCTACGGGACAAAAGTCAACAGTTGGGGGGTAGTAGAATTCGTTTTAGAGGTATGGTTCCTTCGGCAAAGTTTCTTATTTTGATCCCTAGAATACGATTTTCACTGAGCCATGGGCGATTTTTTTCCTCCCCACAAATCGACCCGGCCTAATATACACTCAAAAAATTAGGTCATTAACTGTTTGTAGTTCATTTAAAAAGTTTTCCGTTTAGTCGTTTTCAAAAGAAAAAACATTTGTTTGATGTTCAGTTTTTATTAATGACTACTTCAGTCCTTTGTTTCAAAAATAACACACTAGAAAATAAAGACTTTCATTAGCATTTAAATTTTAAAGTCATTTATTTTTGTTCTGTAAGTAAAAACTACTGATTATTCTTTTGATTTTTAATGATTGTTTTCAGTAATTTTTTTTTAAATTGTTGGTATTTTTTAATGAAATATCATTAGTTTTTACCTACACAAGTCAGTTATTTTTTTGTAGATAAAAAATCAAAAAATTATTTATAGAAATATAAAAACATGTTGGTATCAAGTGACTTTGGCACCATGGGTAGAGTGTCTGGCCAGAATGTAGTTGATTGCGGGATCGATTCCCCAAAATTTTATAAAAAATTTATATAAAAAAAAAAAAAACTTAATTTTTTAATGTTTAATGTTATTTATTTTAGAAAATTTTGTCAACAGTAAAAAATGTTGATGTTTGTTAAAACAAATGAATAATTACTGGGATGGTTTTCAATTGTTTATTCACTGGTTTTAAGTGTGTTTTTCATTTGTTTTTGCCTACAAAATATTTTGAATGCAAGAAAAAAAAAAAAATTAATTGTGAATACCATGAGCTCTATACCGAAAAAATCGAATATTAATTGACAGAGTTGTGATAATTTTTCTAAAAAAGAAAATTAAGAATTTGCATAAAATTGCCGTTCAGACAACCCAGGCAAAAAAAAATATAAAAAAATAAACTAACATACTGAGAGGTATTTTAAAGGTTTTTGACCTCCTGAATTCGAATTTGACCTTGAAATTGTGCTATATTATTAAGTTGTTGATATATCAATTTATGTTAAATATTTTAAAAACCTGACGCGATAGAGCAATTTATCATTGTACATGACGTCTTATGATAAATTGATTTTTTTTTGCCTGGGTTATCTAAACGGCGATTTCCTGCAAAATCTTAATTTTCTTTTTTAGAAAAATTATCACAACTCTGTCAATTCTTATCTGATTTTTTTAGGATAATACTCGTCGTATTCAGAATTAAATTTTCTTTAAAAATACGTTCATAAATATAAAGGATGTTAAACGAACTATAGCAGAAAAAAATAGATAAACTCAAAAAAATTTCAAAAAATAGCAAAAAAATTTGATATTATAGAAAAAATCAATAGATATCTTTCTTATATGTATAGACCAATTCACACGCATGGAAAGACCTATCCTTCTTCTATCCAAAACAGTTAAAAAATTTAAAATCGGTTGAAAATTTTCGGAATTACACAAGGTTTAGTGAGCAAAGTCCCAAAAAAACGTTTTTGACAATAACTCAAAAATTTGAGGGTGTCTGGCAAGAATAATAGGCATTTTTGTGATCTACTCGGCAAAACCAACAACATATACCATATCGAATTAGAAATATGTTTTCAATGTCGCACAGTGTAATTAATTGAGCTCAAGGCCAGTATAAAAAAGATTTATCAAAAAAAAAAACACTAGCCTTGAGCTCGATTATTTATTTACTTAATTATTCTTATAAATGTTTAGTTTAAAAATTTTTTTTAAAAATCTTGAATTGTTATACGTGTTATATAAAAAATATTATAACAAAATTTTCAAAACTTTTATTCTGACAATACCAATTAGTTCAACTGACTCCAAAGTGTTGCCCATTAGATGGTTAAATACATTTTGCCATTTATAAGTGATATAAGTTAAACTCCTACTTACACAATTTTTGTTCTGTTTAATAGTATTTATCTCCTGATAATGTATCGATTTTTTTTTTAACATGCTTTATTTACCACATTTTCGTTGCTGTTTTGCGTTGGTTGCTCTTGTTTGTTTTACTAACTATTTAAGCCCTTCTTGTTTTTATCTAACCATCGATCATGTCTATTTATTGTACGCCCTATGCAACGCCCTTTAAAAGCTGTTCTTAACATCCCAAAAATAAAAACATTCTTGAACATCTAACGCCTAACAACAACAAAAGCGACGACGACGACAAACAGTGTGTGTGGTATTTTTGCACTTGGTTTTTTTTGGTTGTTACTTTTTCCATTTAATAAAAATTGTTTTTTTTTTTGTTGTGTTGCTTTTAACTACAACTGTTCGTTCATTTGGGTTGTTTTTTAGTGACAGCTTAAAACACCATTGTTGCTGTTGTTTTTGTTGCTATTGCTAGTGTTGCAGTTGGACAAACAAACATACAGCTGGTGCTGATGCTGCGGCTGCTGTTATTGCTGCTGCTGCTGTTACTTCAGATGTTGTTTTGTGGTATTTCGATTGTCATTTGGTATTTGGCAGTTTACTAACAGTTCACATCCAATTAAATTGGTTAACAAAAAAAAAAAAAAACTAAAAATACTAGTATTCAAGAGCCAAACACTCAAAAAAATATATTAGGAAAAAAATAGTAAAAAGTTTTGAAATTTAACTAAAAATGTTTGTTAAAATTGTTTTTTAGCTGATTTTTTTAGTGCATTTTTTCATAAAAACTCTAAAAATTGCTATCTAATTTTTTCTATATCAAATTTTTTAAATTATTTTTTTTAAAAGGTCAAAAAAAATTGTGCATTATTTATCTGTCTTAAATTTTTACAGATTTCTTGTAACTTAATCATTTGGATCCATCCTTAAATTTTTCTGTTCCAAAACTCCAAAATTTATATCTAGAAATTTAAAAAAAAAATGTATTGATAATTTTACAAAATTATATTTTTGAGCGTATAGTTACTAACTGAAACAACAACAAAAATACATAAAAATAAGTGCGATCTTATTGTATAGATCATGTTCTTGGCATCTCATGGCGTACCTCTAGTTTTTTTTTTGTGTTGGAGTTTTTTTTTTTTCTTCTTGAACAAATGTTTGCATTTCCAAGAGTTACTGGACATTTGGATAGTTATTGGCGTAGGAAACCTAACATACATATCATCTGTTTAAGATTAAATGTTTGTGGTATTCAAATCTACTTAAAGTGTTATTTAAAAGATGTTTGAAGTAAACTAAAAAAAAAATTACATATTTTTCTATTTTTGACTTTTTTTGTAGATGAGATAGTTTTTCTAATAGGTTTTAGAGTTGAATTTTGATCAGCGATTTCATAGAATTTGAAATTTTTTTAAGGAAAAACCAGAAACAAATGTAAGAAAAGTTCTTAAAACACCTTTTTTAATATTTGAGATCTAAGAATTTTTATTATACTACGCAAATTAAAATCAGTGTTAAACAAGTTTTCCAAAACAAAAAAAAAATCGAAGTATTTAAAAAATTCGGAAAAATTTTAAAAATAAAATATTCAATTAACCTTCAAAAACTTCAATAAATTTAGAAACAAAAATTAAAAAAAAATATATATTAGAAAAATTGCTAGAAATCGAACGAATTTACAAAAATATTGGAAAATGTTCCTTTACCCTTTCATAGAACCTATGACAAATTTTCGCTTAAATTTAATTTGAGCCAAATCCGATAATTTTAACTCATGGCGCCCTTCGATCAAAGTTTCGGATTTTTGATGAATATTTTCTACATTGATCGAAGCGCCATCGGATTTGGCACAAATTATTTTTAGATGAAAGTTTTTTTCATTCTTTATAAAAGGGTTAAAAGGGTTAAAAGGATCAAAGAAATTTTGAATTTTTTTGTTTAAATTTCTAGAACGTAGGTAAAAAACGAAATTTTTGCAAATTTCAAATAGCGATGTTTCGAAAACCTTTTGATTCGAGTTCAGCAAAATTAATAAATATGATGCATCGCAAAATATATATATTTTTTTTTTAATTTTAAAAAATCCAAAACTTTGATTGCCGGGCACTTGAAAAAATCAAAAGTTGAAGAAAAAATGTTATTCTACTGTTAAAATTTTCCAAATTTTTTTTTACAAAAAAAATAAAACGCACAGTCCACATCTCTTTTACACCCTCTAACCACGGGGTATACTCACTTTGTCTTTCCGTGTGTAACGCATCCAAATATCAGTTGGGGACCACACACAGTATAAATATTATTGATCCGTGATAGAATCTAAGACATTCTAGCGATATCCGTCCGTCTGTATAAAACACGATGCAGTCGAAATTTTCTGATTTCGAGACTCTATTCTCTGAAAATTTTGTAAGATTTCCTTTATTCTTTCCCTCTTATTTTCTTCTTTAAATTTGCTATAGGAAGGCGGGGATAATTTTTCCTTTCAACCACCCCCCTGTAATAGAGCATGTCTGTAAGTGGTGTGTGGACAAAAGCCACACGGTCATTTTTTTCCACACCATCGTATTATATATAAATATAATAAACCCTTCCAACCCACATAAATCATTTGGCGACAATCTTAAACGACATTTATAACTACTTCATAGTGGGATAACCTGGCTGGATATAAAACCCACCACACATATGTTATTCTCAATATTCAACCAGTATATAAGCAACAAACTCGTTCAGTTTGCTGGTGGCCGTGAAGAAGTACACTTGGGTAAGAGCCCAGTCACAATTGGCACCACCGCGACGAACCACATCAAAAGAGAGAGCGATACATTAAAATTAAACGACAGACGACCGGACACATTTTTAAAAGAAAATGACGCTCATATCAGTTACACATTTATTTTTTTTCTTTAGTTATCCGTTAAAAACAGGTAAACAATGTTTTTTGTTTGCAACACATAGACAATATATCAATTCCAATTGGAAAAATTAGCATATTTTGTTGAACATATGGCAACGCTACTTGACAGAAATTTTAAAAATATGAGAGGGTGGTGAGAGAGAACTACAAAAATAGAATAGAATCTATTCTGGCGGCATCGTGGTCGACCACAAAGCGATTTTTTGCTTTTCATACAAAATGTATGAAAACATTTTGTGGTAACCGAATGTGGTGCCAATTGTGACTCGGCTCTAAGTCTCTAGTTTACTAAGTTTATCGCGATTGGGGAGTGCTGTAGCCAGATGCCCCAAATTCTTCTGGATTTTTTTTCAGTTCGTGTCTAGGAAGTGCTGTCAACAGGTGCCCTAATTGGACTTACCCTCGCTGCTCGCGTCTAGGGAGTGCTGTCGCCAGGTGCACTAGCTTGGATTATTTTCACTACTCGCCTTTAGGGAGTCCTGTCGCCAGGTGCCCTAGCTTGGATTATTTTCTCTGTTCGTGTCTAGGGAGTGCTGTCGCCAGGTGCCCTAGCTTGGATTATTTTCACTGCTCGCGTTTAGGGAGTGCTGTCGCCAGGTTTCCTAGCTTGGATTATTTTCTCTGCTCGCGTCTAGGGAGTTCTGTCGCCAGGTGCCCTAGCTTGGATTATTTTCGCTGCTCGCGTATAGGGAGTGCTTGCGCCAGGTGCCCTAGCTTAGATTATTTTCTCTGCTCGCGTCTAGGGAGTGCTGTCGCCAGGTGCCCTAGCTTAGATTATTTTCTCTGCTTGCGTCTAGGGCGTGCTGTCGCCAGGTGCCCTAGCTTGGAATTTACGTCGCTGCCTCCATCCCGCCAGCACGAACACCGGTCGCCGTTCCCCTAGTTTAAGTTTATTATAACGTTTTAACAACCAGTCTTTTACTCTCGGTCTCAGCAAATACAAATTTCTATGACGATCCCTACCCCCGCGAGCTATACCCCAGCTAACGGAGAAAACAATGGTAAGCCAATTCGTAAAAGTAAACAAAAGACTTAAGACACAAACATAAAATAAAAATTTAAGGAAAATTACAAAAACTCTGAAATAGGAATATTTAAGAAAAAACAAGAAAAATCGGAAAATTTAAATTGTTTTGGAAAAAAAAATCTGAAGTATTGTGGAATGTAAACATTATAATGTTTTTAGGATGTTTTGACAATATAAACTAAAGATTCCCAAAAAAGAAAATAACAATTACTGTTGTCATTTTCTTTTAAAAAAATAATAATTCACCTCGTGGTGAATAAAAAAATTATTCACCACCTGGTAAATAAAACGCAATATAATTATTTCGGTACTAGCCCTGGGCCAGACAAACAAGCCGATCAGCTCAAAATCGGCGGAGCGCCAATCTTGTGCACATTAAAATTATCAAAAATACATATTTTGATTGCATCATTACAAAAATCAAAGCACAAATTCACAAAAATACCACTCTGCAACCTCTGCCTGGCCCTGGCAATTTAGTAAAAGAGTACTTCTTTCAAAAAATATATCTGTTTTGAAAAGTAATTTTAAAAAGTGCTCTTTTACCTCCAGTACTAGGTCTGGCAAGTAAGACTCTGAATACCACTAAAATTTTTTCCACCAAAATTTTTTTTCATCTATATTTTTTTCATCAATTTCTTTTTTCATCATATTTTTTTGTCATCAGTATTTGTTTTATCAGTCTTTTTATACCCTCCAACCACAGTACGGGGGTATATTCACTTTGTCATTCCGTTTGTAACGCATCGAAATATCGCTCGGGGACCCCATAAAGTATATATCGTCACCTAAAATGCAAAAGGCCCTAACTAACATTTTATTAATTTTACAGGAGAAGCAAAAAACAGTATAGAGTAAAATTTTTAATTTGTTAATAACTTTGTTTGTTTTGATTGAATTGGGCTAAAATTTTGTGAGGATGTACGTTTTGTGAATACGTATCAAAATTTATCAACAAATGATTAAAAATATGTTTCTAGTTGCGTTCATTGGCGATTTCGCAATTCACATGTTTTTAATTTTTGGCTATAAAATCGCTAATTTTTATTATGTGACCCTAATTTTTTGAAGGGACGTGTAGGTTAATAAAATACACCAGAATCTATCAAAATACCGATTTTGAATTTTTTGTTAGTTAGGGCGTTTTGCATTTTAGGTGACGATATATTATTGATCCATGATCGATTCTAAGACATTCTGTGAATGTCCATCCGTCTGTAGATGGCACGATGCAGTCCAAAATAAAAGAGCTAGCCTCCTGCAATTTGGAATGAATATGTCTTATGTTTCTAGGCAGGTTAAGTTCGTAAATGGGCAAAATCGGCTCAGGGGGAAAAAAGTTCCCCCTTGAAGAACTGAACCAACCTCTGAAAAAATACAATTTTTTACATGTTTTTTTGTATTTTTGTTAAATAAATGAAACATTTGTTATATTTACGCGGGATGGGAAGGTGCTCTCAATGTCCCCCACTGACCCCCATCAAGCCCCCCCCCCCAAACAAACGCCCCTGACAATTTTTCTTTTTTTTACATTTTGGAGGGTATAAAAGATACACAGCCGAATTTAACCCTCTCACTTGTTTTTTATCAACATTTTTTTTTTCATCAATATTTTTTTTTCATCACTATTTTTTTTTTTCATCATTATTTTTTTCATCAATATTTTTTTTTCATCAATATTTTTTTTTTTTTTCATCAAAAAAATTTTTTTTCATGCATATTTTCAATAATTTTTTTTTGTGTTCATGAAAAAATTTGTTTCATTAATATTTTTTTATCATCATATTTTTTTTTTCATAAAAATTTTTGTTTCATCAATATTTTTGTTTTCATAAATATTTTTATTTTTTTTCATTAATATTTTTTTTTTTGCATCAATATTTTTTTGTTTTCATACATTTTTTTATACAATTATTAGTTCAATATTTTTTTTTTTTGTTTTTTTTTTTTTAATTCTCTTATCAACATTTTTATTCATAAAATTTTTTTTCATCAAAAACTTTTTTTATCGACAAACACAGACAAACAGATAGACTGATATCACTAGAAAGCTTTAGAAACCTTTAAGGATTAATAATATGTTAACATAGTGGGATCCTCTACCGATATTTTAATGTGTTTTGGATGGAATGACAATTTATTACAGCGCTATATTTTTTTGAAAAATTTTACTTTGGAAAGAACACGTATATACAGCAAAAATTATCATGATTCAATGGTATCTTCGCCAATGCCATGGTTTGGCCAAACCATTGGTTTGAGCAAGAGTGCAAACTTCGCAGACAATTTTTTTGTTAGGGCACATGTTTAAAATTTCCGAAAATCTAAACACTTTATTCAATTTATGAACGTATCAAAACTAATTGTAAGTGCCAAGTCAACTCATGAAAAAAACAAAAGACTTAAGACACAAACCTAAACATAACGACTGAAGACATTTAACATCAAATTTACTAAGAAAAAGTTATTAAACTTCCATAAAGCACTATTAACTTCAAATTTTTCAAATATTTATTTCAGATAAAACTCAATTATTGTTGTTACAATAACTATCAATACTAATTTGTTAAGCCCTACACCATTGTGAAATGTACATGGTATATTAAATCAGTGCAGATTTTAGCAACTACTAGAAAAACACAGTCAAGGCTTTACAATTAACAAACAAGTTGGTTTACAATCACTTATTATATACATTTAATAGTAAAAAATTTTTCTTAAAATTTTAAAGGATATTAAAGGATTAACCCAGTTGACAAAAAATCACGCCGGACATACTGCTGACCCTCCCTTATTAAAATGCGGACATCTTCACACAATTTTTCCAAATTTCCCCAATGACATTTCAGCAGTTCGTCAGCGTTAACTAAAAGCATTGTTGGTGGCCACTGATGCTGCTGACCAACTGCCTTGGCAAGATGTCAACAATTTCAAAAATTAAAAAAAAACAGGATCATGAAATGTAAAACTGAAAATGCAGTTTTACTCTTTAAGATCTCTATACTCAGGCGTATACCATCAGGTTGTTGGACAATATTGATTGTCGGGTGTAATCGGTATTTACTACATATAATTTTCTAATTTTTTTAAAATATTAGCAAAAAGTATTGGTGAAGGGTATTTTATGTCCCATCTTAGCCTTTTTAATTTAATTTACTAAGTTTTTGTTTTTTTTTAAATACCTTTAAACGGATACTTTGTTACAACAACAAACACAATTTTTGTATTTTAATGATCTATCAGCCACCTCCTCTTCATAACAAAAAAAAAATCATCCTTCTTGTTGTGGGTATATCATCATTATTTTAAGTTATGCTGCCATTGATTAATTCATGAGTAATTAGTTAGTAAAAACACGAAACCACCGAAATACAACAAGCGAAAACACCAATTCAAACAACCTTTTAATGTTACCCACAAAACTAATGCCACATAAAAAAAACAGGTGCCATATTGACTTCTGTTGATGTTGCTGCACTATGAAAAAAAAAAAGCAAAATAAAACGTGATGAATATAAAAATAATGCAATTTTTTCAGTTTTTTTTTAGCAAAAATACACATATTTTTGCTTAAAAAGATGATTAGTGTAGATTTCACATGGTTACAAACTAAATCATGGGGAAAAATATATTTTTTTTTGTAAGTTTTATTCCTACAAGGAGGCGAGAGAAGACTCACAAAACTAAACACCTAATATGGTGTAGATGATAAAAAAATAAAATAAAATTTCTCTTAAGGAATTTCATTTGAAGGTAATCAATACATGAAATTAAAGTATAAATATCATGAAAAAGTTACAAAAAAATAACTTTAAACATAAATACGGAATAAATGACCTAAATAACTAAATGACATTAATAAATAAACAAAACTAAGATTTAGAATTTAAGTTATTTCGGCTGAAACTGTGAATAGTAGACATGAGCGTTGCTTATTTGAGGGCTAAGAAATTCTTAAATAGTTTTTTAATAGAAAACAACTTCATGAAAAAGTCAAAAGATCTGAAACACGTTAAATAACAAAAAAAAAAAAAAACAAAAGACTTAAGACACAAACCTCAAAAAAAAAAAAATAAAATTTAAAAATTAAAAAAAAGCAGAAAAGTTTGGAAAAAAATTAGGAATATTTAAAATATTAGAAAAATTTAAAATATTAAACAAAAGTGGCGTTGATTTGGCACATGTATCACTGCTAGAGAATTTTGATGAAAATTTTTTAAGGATGTGCTCAAAATGAATTTGGGTTAACTACATAAAAACTAAAAAAAAAAGCTAACCTACATAAAAACAAAAGATTAAGACACAAAAAATAAATAATATATATAAAAAATTTTAAAAATAGAAAAATTTGAGAAAACATAGAAAAAAATAACATTTTTTAAAAATAAAAAAAAATAAATATTGTGAAGGGTTTCTTTGGTGTGCAAATTGTCTAAAAGAACTTTCTTTCACATTTTCTAAAGATGTTTACCCTTAATTTAATTTATGAAGGTAACTGAACTAAACCAATTCAATAAAAAAGACTTAAGACACAAACCTGATCAAGTGAAATTGTTAAATTCGTCTGTTCCACGTCTTTAATAGTCTCCCAAATGTAGAAAAGTATAACTAAACAAGAAAATTAAAGTCGGTGAGGACCGACCATATGATACCCTACACCAGTGTTTTCCGGAAAATGGGTTCCAAGTCCAAACATGGACCGATTAGATCTATCTTTCGTTAGATCTTTAATTAGAGTTAAATTCGTTAGCTCTTTAATTTAAGTTAGAAAATTATAGTTGGTGAAGACCGACCATATGACACCCTACACCAGTGTTTTTCGGAAAATGGGTTCCAAGTCCAAACATGGACCGATTAGATCTATCTTTCGTTAGATCTTTAATTAGTGTAGAAAAAACACACTATCAAAATTTGAGTGAAATTCGCTTATTTTTGGTGCCAATAGACCGATTTTACTGAATATCGGACTAAATTTTTATATGGGACAAGTGGTTCAATTTTATTCAAAATTGATAAGGCCATTAAAGTTAACGTTTTACACCTACAAACAAAAATTTGATGAAATATTTCCAATTTTCATGAATTTTGAGAGATATATGTGAATATCGAGATTGTGGTTTGTATGGGAACTACAAGAAGTACTTATTGTGAGCGGATTATTTCAAAATTTGGAATGACGATTTGTGGATACAAAATATGTTTACCTGAAATGTCAAAAGAATACCTATTATTATACGGTTATTAGAGTCATTTGAACCAAATTATAAAGGGACGTTTGTATAGGGGCTTGGTCTAAACAAGGACAGATTTTTTATAATAGGCTTCGTCAATTTTAATAGGCTTCGTCCTTGGGCCAAAGGAAGCTTAAGTTTCAAATTTCATATAATTCGATTGATAATTGCCACATTCATCGTGCTCAGAACGTTAAGATGGTCAGACAGACAGACGGACGGACATCGCTAAATCGTCTCAGAAAGTAATTCTAAGTGGATCGGTATACTTGAAGGTAGGTCTCGGGCCAATATTTCGGGTAGTTACAAACATCAGCACAAATTCATTATTCCATGTACCACAGAGCGATGTAGGGTATAAGTATATAAGTATTAACACTTCAATTTTTAAATAAAAAACAAAAGACTTAAGACACAAACTTCGACAAAAATTAAAAAAAAAATATATTTTGAAAATGTATAAAAATCGAAACATCCCAGCAAAACTTTAGTAATGGGTAGTGATTATATAACACATTACCAGGTAATGCATATAACTTATTTGTAGTATTATTTTATGATGTCTTACCAAACATTTGTTCCACAACGTATGATTTTCAAGTGAAAAATAATGCATTACTAATAATTTGCTACGTAATGCATGATTATTGGAAAAAATTTATTTCAGATTTGTTATTTCTAAACATTAAATCATGGATGACTTATATTTGGTTACATTATGTATTATTTGAAAGTTTGAAATAATGTATTATTTATATTTGGATGCATAATGCATTACAATAACATAAAAAATAATTATTTTATAAAAAAATGCATAAGTTTAAACTAGAGATGGGCTTACGACAGAAAATTTCTAACGACACACACTCACGAGCATATTTTATCTACTTACACTCACTTACAATCACGTGAGTAAATTTAATACAAAATTACTTTTTCACTACTCGTAACACCTTATATATTATCTTCTGGTATGCTATATTATTTCATTTCTCGTAACCTATAAAATATCATATATTTTACACCTTACTCGTATTCTTCGTTATAAATTTATGACTTATTTTATACCTTACTGGTATTCTTTGTGATAATGTGAATGCATTACTTTGAGTCTCATCGCCTGTTAAAATCATCAATGCTGCAATGTATAAAATAAGAGATCCTATACCTTATTTTATACCTTATTTGGTAATCGAAGTTTTGCTGGGATAACAGCATAGTTCAAGAGAAAATCAGGAAAAATTAAAAAAAAAAAAAAAAAGTAAGAAAGTTATAGTCGGTCAAGACCGACCATATGATACCCTACGTACACCGGTATTTTCCGGAAAATGGGTCCCAAGTCCAAACTTGGACCGATTGGATCTGTCTTTTGTTAGATCTTTATTTAGTGTAGAAAACACACACAGATCAAATTTTAGTGGAATTGATTTATGTTTTTAACTAAATATCGGTCGAAGTTTTTTTATGGGGGACTAAGTCCAAAAATGGTCCAATTATATTCCGATTTGATTAGGTTACTAAAGTACACGTTTAACAACAAAAAATAAAATGTTTATCAAATATTTCCATTTTTATGAATTTTGTGGGAATTATGTGAATATCGGGAGGGTGGTTTGTATGGGGACTACCTGAAGGACTGACCGGATTCCTTTGAAATTTGGAATGATGATTCGTGCATACAAAATTGGATTATCTGTTAAATTTTGGATTATCTGTTAAATTTTAAAGCGATATCTATTATAATACGGTTATTAGAGTCATTTAAGCCTAATCCAAAGTGGGAGTTTGTATGGGGCCTTGGTCTTTACATGGACCGATTTTCTCAAATTTCAATAGTCTTCGTCCTTGGGCCAAACGATGCCTAAGTTTCAAATTTCAAGTCAATTGATTGAAAATTGCGACCTGTATCGTGCTTAAACTGATAGATGGACAGACGGACGGACATCGCTAAATCGACAAAAATTAATTCTGAGTCGATCGGTATACTTGAAGGTAGGTCTAGGACCATTATTTTGGGTAGTTACAAACATTACAAACATCAGCACAAACTCATTATACTCTGCACAGAGTGGTGCAGGGTTTAAATATTGTGGGGTGTTTTTTGGTTTGATACATGTCTAAGAGAGCTTTGGTGAACGTTTTCTAAATAGGCGAACCCTTAATTCAAGTTCCGAATGAATAGGAACTCTGTGGCAAGCAAATTCATAAAAAACCCAGCAAAAAAAGTGCATCCTTCTTTTATCTGGACTGCTTCTAAACCGTAAAAAATGTAAACAAATTCAACAAAAAAAACACCAGAAAAAAATCACAAGCATTCTGTCATACTCCAGAATTTTAAGCTGTTCACCACTAAGGAGATTTTTATCAAAAAATGTATCAAAAATTTTGTTAAAAGTATTATTAAGAATTTTATCAAAAATAACACTGCGTGACAAAAGTGACCACTATTTTAGAAAACAAGAGGTACGACCATCATTTCTATATATTTCGGACATGCTGAATCGAATGGCGTACTCCGTTTTTCGATGTATGGTACAGTTTTCTAGCAAAATGTCGTTAAAGATTTGCTGATTTTGAGCCAGTTTTTCAACAAAAAAATTTGCAAAGTTAATGATTTTTAAATTGTATGGCATGGAAAATAAAGATATGACTTGTAGCAATATTTCTTATGCCAATTTGGTTTAAAGCTTTTCATCTTAAGCCCTTAAATTCGCGAATTTATTATTTTTTTGAGGTTTTCGCGAAATTAACCGCCAAGTTGGTCTTTGATTAAAAACTTGCTTTTAGTGAATCAAAAAGGCATCCCTAACAATACCAATAGTGGACAGAAAACAGCTATGATATATGGACCATCATGATGAAAATCGCGAAAAACCGTTTTTTTGTATATGCCAGCATCACTTTACGAGATGATTTAAGACTCCATCTTTAAGTATATAATGTGGGATTCTTAAATAATTAACTGACCAAAAATTTGGCCAAAAAAGTTTTCATTTGCAAAAGTTATCTTAACAAAAACTATTATTTCAGTGTTAACCCTACAATAATTATAGTTTTTGTTAAGATAACTTTTGCAAATGAAAACTTTTTTGGCCAAATTTTTGGTCAGTTAATTTTTTAAGAATCCCACATTATATACTAAAAGATGGAGTCTTA
This sequence comes from Pegoplata infirma, assembly GCA_963921195.1. NCBI lineage: Eukaryota > Metazoa > Arthropoda > Insecta > Diptera > Anthomyiidae > Pegoplata > Pegoplata infirma. Next base: position 270,373,815 of record OY992536.1, read on the forward strand.
AATCATCTCGTAAAGTGATGCTGGCATATACAAAAAAACGGTTTTTCGCGATTTTCATCATGATGGTCCATATATCATAGCTGTTTTCTGTCCACTATTGGTATTGTTAGGGATGCCTTTTTGATTCACTAAAAGCAAGTTTTTAATCAAAGACCAACTTGGCGGTTAATTTCGCGAAAACCTCAAAAAATTAATAAATTCGCGAATTTAAGGGCTTAAGATGAAAAGCTTTAAACCAAATTGGCATAAGAAATATTGCTACAAGTCATATCTTCATTTTCCATGCCATAAAATTTATAAATCATTAACCTTGCAAATTTTTTTGTTAAAAAACTGGCTCGAAATCAGCAAATCTTTAACGACATTTTGCAAGAAAACTGTACCATACATCGAAAAACGGAATACGCCATTCGAATGAGCATGTCCGAAATATATAGAAATGATGGTCGTAACTCTTGTTTATTTTTTAGTGTTCCGCAGTGTAATTAAACGAATAATTAAGCTCAAGGCCTTTGCTTAATTATTCGTTTACTTATTGAAATTAAAACAAAAAGGTAGAAAAAACATATGGGGCATTCCATGTCAAATCGGACACTTTGAAATTTTTTTTTTTTAGATTTCCAATTTGTTAACAGTTTTTAGTACCCTTCGAAAACTACTTCGTGGTAAATTTTCAGATTTTTTTGATGACCCGTTCAAAAGATATCGAATTTTTAAAAATTGGTAGTTTGTTCCTTTACTCAAACTTCTTTTACTCATAACTTCTTCAATAATGGTCCGAATTTCAATTTTTCTTTTTACAAAATTTTTGTTTTTTTACGTGCTTTTTAAAAAAAATCCCCAAAAGTTCTTTATAGCGCTCTAGTATGCGATTTTTAAGTTTTAAAATTTTAATCTCATTTTTGAAAATGTTTGTACTCTTCGATTTTTTTGAAATTTTTTGTGTAAAACATCAATCGATTCTACAAATTTTTTGCCCAGGAGGATCGTGGGATATCGATTATTACTATTTTTTTTAATTTTTTGAAAAAATTTTATTGTAATTTTCCAATCTTAAAATCTTTTCTACTGCTCGAATGGTGCGTCATACAGGGGTTCTTAATACGGCCGACCCCCATTAAGAAAAAAGGGCATTGTGGAGAAGGGCGTCCCGTCAAATCTAAACTTAAGAGTTTCATATTTTAATACCTGCCGAACGATTGCCACTTAATAGCTGATTGTGGGAAAATTTATAAAAAATATGTGCAAGAGTATCTTCAGTCGGTAAACAGCGGTCAAAGTTTGAAAAAAAAATACGTTTCTCGACCAAAATTCATATCCGCAATTTTCGACCAAATCCGGCTTGGAAAATATTTGTTCCAAAGTCGTGCTATATTTGGTCCAAAGTCGTGCCACTTTTTTCAAGCTTTCACGACCAATTTTATTTAAAAATATTGTTTGTGTTTAAAAATCAGCAGCTGTGGACCAAAATCGCTATTTTGGAATTTTTAAATATTTTTTTCAAAAAGTACAAAAAAATTACTAATTTTTGAGCTAGATTTGGTAAAATAATTTGGATACAAATTTTGGTCGAAAAACCAATTTTTTAAACTTTTAACAGCTGGATGCCGACTAAGAATGCCCCTGCAAAATTTTTTCATAAATTTTCCAACAATCAGCAATTTAAATGAAATTTTCGGTATTTTCGGTATTAGCCAACCACAAAGGGTTGATTTACATATTATTTTAAATCTTCCCCTTTGTTTACCCTTATAAGTTCTACCTCACTGATTCATTATAAACTTACTACAAATTAAAACTCTTTGTTTAACTTTAGTATAGTGAATTTGTCACTTATATTAATGTACAAAATTAAATGGTAATTTTTTTTAAAAAAGAATGAAAAGAATATTTTCTTAATGTTAAAAGACGTCTTTAGTAAATAGTATTTTTGTGGGATCATTCACATAAGCACTCATCCATTTAAATGCTTTAGTGACCTAAATTTCAATAATTGTAATTTTCAAATTATATTTTTGTCTTTCTAATTTTTTTTATTATTATCATTTGCCAAATGATCATAATATTTTTATTTGGTCATTTAGACATATTTTTTTTTTCACTGGTGGTGGAAGGCGATCATGATGATGATTTCAATGTAGTACTCAGTATATGGTATAATTTTATTGCATTTTTTTTTAGGTGGGAATCATATTCATTAGATGTTTGTTTAAACTTGTAATTGTTGTTGGTTTAGCACTGAAAGAAATTTGAAGCAGTTAAGAAAAATATAAATATTATTCAATGCAATCCAGCGAAATCGGTTCAGTGGTTCAAAAGTTATATGCAAATGAGTAAATTTCGGTAAGGGTTTTTCGCGAATTTACGAGATAAAACACACGGTAACTTTCGAACGACAATTCTGAGGGTGCTGAAGTGTGGCACATATCTTTGCCATTCCTCTGGCCCAATTCTTTTTAATGGTAAATTATTTTTTTTTACAAAAATGACAAAAAAAAGTTTTTCACTCAAAATAAAATATTTCTAATCAAAATTGTTTATTTTGTTCACATTTAAAAATTTGATATGCTTTAAAAAGGTTATTGTGGAGGGTATTTATAGATTCGGCGAAGTCGAATTTAACTTTTATACTTCCCAGCAAAACTTAAATTACCAAATAAGGTATAAAATAAGGTATAGGATCTCTTATTTTATACATTGCAGCATTGATGATTTTAACAGGCGATGAGACTCAAAGTAATGCATCCACATTATCACAAAGAATACCAGTAAGGTATAAAATAAGTCATAAATTTATAACGAAGAATACGAGTAAGGTGTAAAATATATGATATTTTATAGTTTACGAGTAAGGTATATAATATAGCATACCAGAACGCAATATATAAGATGTTACGAGTAGTGAAAAAGTAATTTTGTATTAAATTTACTCACGTTATTGTAAGTAGATAAAATATGTTCGTGAGTGTGTGTCGTTAGAAATTTACTGTCGTGAGCCCATCTCTAGTTTAAACTTATGCATTTTTTTATAAAATAATTATTTTTTATGTTATTGTAATGCATTATGCATCTAATTATAAATAATGCATTATTTCAAACTTTGAAATAATACATAATGTAACCAAATATAAGTCATCCATTATTTAATGTTTAGAATTAATAAATATGAAATACATTTTTTCCAATAATCATGCATTACGTAGCAAATTATTAGTAATGCATTATTTTTCAATTGAAAATAATACGTTGTGGAACAAATGTTTGGTAAGACATCCTAAAATAATGCTACAAATAAGGTATATGCATTACCTGGCAATGTGTTATATAATCACTACCCATTACCAAAGTTTTGCTGGGTTGTTCTAAATAAAATCTCTCAAATTCTGAGACATTTTTCCTATCGAAAAAGTTTTTTTTTTTTAATATTCTAGGACCTTTTTTCTTAGATTCTGAGACATCTTTAAAATAGAAATAATCTCAAATTCTGAGAAATTTTTTTTTTAAAGTCTTAGATTCTGAGACATTTTTGAATAGAAACAAATAAGAAAGTTATTGTCGGTCAAGACCGACCATATGATACCCTACACCATTGTTTTCCGGAAAATGGGTTCTAAGTCCAAACATGGACCGATTGGATCTATCATTTTTTTTATCTTTATTTGGTGTAGAAAACACAAACAGATAAAATTTTAGTGGAATTGGTTTATTTTTTGCCAATAGACCGATTTAACTGAATATCGGTCTAAATTTTTATATGGGGGACTAAGTCCAAAAATGGTTCAATTATGTTCTAATTTGATAAGGTTACTAAAGTACACATTTTACAACTAAAAATACAATTTTTATCAAATATTTCCACTTTTATGAATTTTGAGGAAAATATGTGAATATCGGGAGGGTGGTTTGTATGGGGTCTACCAGAAGGACTGACCCGATTCCTATGAAATTTAGAACGATGATTCGTGCATACAAAATTTGATTACCTGTCAAATTTCAAAGTGATATCTATTATAATACGGTTATTATAGTCATTTAAGTCTAATCCAAAGTGGTCGTTTATATGGGGGCTAGGTCTTAACATGAACCGATTTTTTCCAATTTCAATAAGCTTCGTCCTTGGGCCAAAAGATGCTTAAGTTTCAAATTTCAAGTCAATTATTTGAAAATTGCGACCTGTATCGTGCTTGAACCGATAGATGGACAGTCGGAAGGACGGAAAGACGGATGGACATGGCTAAATCGACTCAAAAAGAAATTCTGATTCGATCGGTATACTTGAAGGTAGGTCTAGGACCAATATTTCGGGTAGTTACAAACATCAGCACAAACTCATTATACCCTGTACCACAGAGTGATGAAGGGTATAAAAATCTTAGATTCCGAGACATTTTCCTTAACAAAAAGAAGCAGATTCTGTGTGTTTTTTTCTATAGAAAATGTCTTAGATTCTAATTAATTTTTCTATAGAAAAATTCTCGAATTTCCCTGAAGAAAATTTTCTTATTATTCATAAAAATTTAAAAATTCCAAGATTTTTTTCCTATAAAAAATTCAAAAATTCAAAATCATTTTTCCTATAGAAAAATTTTTAGATTTTTGAGCAAAGAAAAATTTTTACTTGTTTTGCTTTTATTTTTCTCTTTCCTTTTTACCCATTTTTGTATCAAGTTTTTTCCTAAGGAAGAATTTTAAATTTTTTTTAATAAAAAATTCTATAGAAAATTGTTAGATTTTTCCAAAAAAATTCTAAGAAAAATTCACAAATTATTCCAATAAGAAAATTATTAAATTATTCTTATAGAAAAATTTAATAATTTGAATTTTAATAGAAATTTTATATAAAGGACCCTTAATTGATTTGATTTCGGATTTTAAGGGTGAATAATGGTTATATGAGGTACAATGGCAATTTTTCTATCTCTTGAAATAATCGAAACCGGAAGAAAGTTTTCGGCAAATTAAATCGGCCGGCTATAACTCAGCTGTAAACCACAGATACAAGCCGGTCTATGACTGCTAGTAAAACATTGTATTTGATACATTCGAAGTAAAATTCTGTCCAATTAGCAGAAAATAAACGCATTTTGAGCCTTATGAGAAAATCTGCTAAGCCAGCATAAACATCTGCTAATTTTAGCAAGAAAATCTACTTATTTCAGCAGAAAACCTTTTTTTTTTTTAAAACGGAATACCCAAATATTCCTTTTAGATAAGATAATCTGCTGATTTCTCTTATATTCTAAAATTTAATGATGGAAAATTCACAAGATTGGCAATCGATACCCACCCAGAATAACGGTATTTGGCTATTGTACCGCAACCAATAAAGATATGGACATTTTTAAAAGCGATTATGAAAGTATAGAAAATTTCTAGTATTTTTGTTGTGTTACTTCGTGTTTGTACCGGTTCATTTTCGTTATATAAGCCAATACCTTTAAAATACCGTTTCAATCGGTATTATAAAGGTATTGGCTTATATTTCGCAAAGCAACCAGTACAAAAACGAAGTAACACATCAAAATTACTAGAAATTTTATCGAATTTCATTAACGCTTTTAAAAATGTCCATATCGTTATTAGTTGTGGTACAGTAGCCAAATACCGTTATTCTGGGTGGGCATCGATTGCCAACCTTGAGCATTCAGTTAAAATATCCATTTTAGCTAAAGAGTTTGCTAATTCGAACTGAAAGTTTTATTTATAGATTTTTCGGCAGAGCTTTTTTTAATTGTAGCGCTGCCATATTTCATAACGCCATGCGTGTAAACTGTCAATATTACACTGAAAGTATTTTGTTCATTACGGCTATGAAAACGTACATTAATTCTATGAAAAAAAAATCATTAGTTGTCATCCAATGATGCCCTTCATAGAATATATGAAACAAATTCATAGAAACCAGAAAACTATGAAAAAGTTCATAGGCTATGAAAAAAAATATAATTCAATTCTATTTTTATTTATTTTATTATTTCAATTTTATTTATTTTTTTTATTATTTTATTTATAACAATTTTCTATTTTTAAAAATTAATATGTTTTTTTATGTTATCTTATTCCCACCGAGATTCGAACACAGTATAAAAGTATATAAATAAATAATAACACTTAAAATTCATTTTGTTTAATATTCTGTTTTAACAATGCTCTGCCAAAAGCTGTGTGTGTGTGTTTGAAGAAAACAATATTTGTGTGTATTTACAAACAAAAAATTTGCGAATGTTGGCGAGATTTTCCTTCTTTGGTGGCGCTAATTGCTAAGGCGTCGCCAATAACCGCCACAGCCGGTAAGACTTGGGTTCGAGACCCAGACAGGGCAGCAATGATTTTTTGTTTTAAGTTTTTTTGTATTCTTTTATATATTTTTAATATATTTATTCAACTATTTCAATTATTGTAAAATTATTTTAATTATTAAAAAAATTAAAAGGCATATTGATGACATTTTTTTCTATGAATGGCATTCATTCTATGATGTTTTCTATGAATTTCTTCATAGATATTATAAACAATAATTCATTCAGTGAATTTTTTTCGATATTTTAAAACTTTTGTATGGGGTTTCTGTAGTGTTCGACCAAACCTTTCATCAATTTTTCACTTCTTTTTCAATTTTTGTGACTTTTTTTACCTACCAAAAAGTGTGAAAGTTTTTTTAAAAACAAATGTCTGTTTAGCTCCGAAAACACCACCATCAACATTATCATTATTATTATAATAATCATCAGCAATGTCAGTGAAAGAAAATGCGTTTCTGTGTTGTTCATTTGTAAACACACAGAAAAAAATATTCAATGGAAAAAAACAATTAAATATTTGCTCTGCTTAAAATTTGACATTCAATTAAATTTTACTTGAATCAATTAACCATTTGCTCAAATCTGAAAAATTCACAAAAAAAATCATAAAACCAAAAAAACTCATCATAGTAGGCTTTGAGTAACAATGCGATGAACGCTGTTGCGTTTTTTGTTTTAGTTTCAGTTAGTCGTCAAATAGAAAAGTTCTTTCACGCACACAAGACGAAAAAAAAACAAAATAATATAAAGCACAAAAAAAAAAACAATTTAAACAAAAGACTTGAAAAGACTGACAAAAACACTACAACTGTATAATAATGATTAACCATTCACTCAGATCAAGCATTGGATTAATCAAAAATAACACAAAATTATTGATTAACCGCTCACTCAAATCAAGCATTGGTTTAATCAAAAATAACAGAAAAATAACAATTAACAAATTACTCAAATCAAGCATTGGTTTAATCAAGGAACAGTCAATGACTGACCTACAATTTTCGTGCTTGATCCAACAATTTTCCTCATTAGATGACTTTTAATTAAAATAATGCTCAACCTGGTGTATTTCGTGCTTGATCTAACAACTCATTTTTATCTGTGCATAGAGTTCATTATAAAGTTTATCCTGTTTCAAAACTAACAACACACATATAAAAATCTCATAAATTCTCAGCTCGCACAGTACACTAACATCGTCAACAAGATAATTATGATTCAATCATCATGATCTTTGTAATCATCATTTCTTAACAAAGCTACGAATATTCTATTCCAAACAATCATTTCATTCCATTCATGGTTTTGTATCACACTCATCACAACCATAAAGTCGTCATCATCATCATCATCACCATCATCGTCATCCACTTTATTACTATTTTTGCTTCTTTCATCCATCCAAAGAAGCGTTACTCACTTTTACTAAGCATCCATAATATTTTTGATTTATAGCATTGTGTTGCGTGTGTCCAGCATGTGGCTTTTTTGTTGTTTCTTAGCTCTTTTTTTATAGTTTTGGCTTAGAGATTTTTGTTAAAGCTGTGCACTATGGGCGGGAACTGATTTAAAGACCCTATATTTAAAAGGGAAGTCACTGTTGAGATCGTCATGAAGTTTGAAATACTAGTTGAAAAGTGGGTAAAAATGAATTCTGAAAATTTTTTGCAAAAATCTCAGACTCTAAGAAATTTTTCCTTTAGAAATATTATAAATATAAAAATTTCTCAGAATTTACAGCAAAAATTTTGCAGTATCTGGAGAATAAATACATCTCAGAATCTGATACTTTTTCTATAGGAAAATATCTCAAAATCTGGGTCTGAAAAGTAACGACTCAGAATCAGACACTTTATTTTAGCAAATACATCTAAGATTCTGAAATGTGTTTTTTTCCTTTTTTCAACATTTACTGTCCCATAGTACCCTTGTGGCATCACTACTTTCTTGCTGCAGTCCAAACTAAAAATGATTCTGGCAATTAAACGTGACGTTCAACATTGGTTGCGTAGAGTTAAATGTATTCGAGTTTGTATTTCTGTATGTTTGGGTGCGTTTCAGTGCAATTTTATGTTTTAATTCATGTTGTTGTTTTTTGTTTTTTTTTTTTTGAGTCTTATGCGCCGGTAAAACAACATTCACTCTTTAGGCTTTGAAACGCCTTTACTCTAGTCAGGTGTTCCATGAATTCTTGTTATTGCCATAATAGTGAGAGTTTTTTTTTTATATTTCTTCAGTCGTTATGATAATTAAGCAATAGGATTTGTTTTGTTGTAAATATTTTTTTATTTTTCCTTATTATAAAAAAAAAATATTTAAAATAAATATGGATTTTTCGCGTCTATATTTCTGGTCTTAAGACCGTATTTACAATAGGCAAATTTTATTGCGGAAATTCTGATTTTATAGTGTATCAGAGAGAAAGGTAAAACTCTTCCGTCTCTGTCCGATACACTATAAAATCAGAATAGCGCAATTAAAATTACCTAATATTAAAACGGTCTAACAAGGGAAGTATCTCAACCCTTATGAACCGATTTGCCAGAAACTAAATATATATAAAAGAGACGATTTTAAGGTTGGGGTGCCTCGGCTTATCGGCCATATCAGAGTTTTAAAATTTCGTTGTTCCCTTATGAAACAAAGAGGACCTTCGTGAAAATTTCGATAACTCCCGAACTAATAGGAATATCCTCTAGGGCAAAAATAGGTGTCGACTTAAATTTAATAAAGATTATTTCGTATTCATATGGACATCGTAGGTCTATGTCTTCATATAGATACCCCCCAAAATTTACACATTTTCGTGAAAAAAATATTTAAGAAAGCCGAACTTTTACAAAGTTATGCCACCGTTGGATAGGCATTAAAAAAACCTTTCTTCTCATATGTAAACATCATATAGTTTCTTCGAAAAAAATGGCTGAAAAATCTAAAAAACTTTTTTTTCGCCAGTTTTTGACCCATGATTTGAACCCTTAAATCCCCGATATGGCCGATAAGCCGAGACACCCCAACCTTAGAATTGTCCATTTTATATATATTTTACGTTTCATGCAAATTGGTTCATATGGGTTGAGATACTTCCCTTGTAAGACTAAAGTTTATTATTTATTTTTGCCTCATGAAAAAATTTGTTATTTTACAAGCCTTTTGCCAATAATTCTGAATTTTACAAGCTTTTTACCACAAATATTTTAAATTTACAATTTTTTTGACTCGATAAAAATTCGTAACTTTACTAGATTTTTTGCTACCTCCTATTTTACGAGAATTCCTTATAAAAATTACGCGCTTTTTTGTAATTTCACAAGATTTTTACCAATAAAATTGCAATTTACAACTTTTTTGGCGAAATAAAACTTACAAGAAATTCTTGTAAATGTACTAGATTTTTTTGTAAAAAATCTTGGAAATTTTGTAAAATTAAAAGAAAAATTGTAGAATTACTAAAAAAATATGTAAATTTCAATGGAAAATTTTTTTGTTAAAAAACAAGAAAACTGTCAAATATTGGTAAAATGGGATTACGAGACTTTTTCTAGTAATTTGACTATGGTTTTCAATGCGGTTTAACCATAACAGCGGTAACCACACTATTTAAGAGTAACCAAATTACTGCGGTTACGGTTAATTCGATTAACTTAAGATTTGTACGACCAAAGAGGTTTTTTTAGAAAAAAACTATGAAAAAAGGAACAAAGAATAATAAAAAAATTATAAATACAAAAAATGCCTCAGAATATTAAACTTTTGCTATCAAAAATTTTTCTTCAGAATAAATGTTATAGAATCTATGAAAGTTTTTAATGAAAATATGCTACAATATCGGAGATTTTTAACATGATAATGTTTTTGTTGTTGCAGGACGCCACCTCAGTTTGACTATATAAGCTAACAATTAACGAAAAAGAAAACAAGAATTACTATTTTCATTTTCTTAAAACCAAAAATTGTAATAACTTTGGTTTGTAACTTGGATAATAATTCACCTCGTATTGAATAAAACCGTTTTTCACCAGCTGGTGAATAACAAGGAACATAATTATTTTTCAACAAAAAAAAAATTTTTTCATCAAATTTTTTTTTTTTTCATAAATTTTTTTTTATCAATTTTTTTTTCCATCAAATTTTTTTTTTCATCAATTTTTTTTTTTCTTTTCATCAAACTTTTTTTCTGATCATTTTTATTTTTATCAAATTTTTTTTGTCATCAATTTTTTTTCATAAAATTTTTTTTTTCATCAAAATTTTTTTTTTCATCAAATTTTTTTTCATTAATTTTTTTTTTTTTCATCATATTTTTTTTTCATCAAAAATTTTTTTTCATCAAAAATTTGTTTTTCATAAAATTTTTTTTTTTTCATCAATTGTTTTGTTTTCATAAATTTTTTTTTTTCATTAATTTTTTTTTTTCATCAAATTTTTTTTTCATCAAAATTTTTTTTATCATATTTTTTTCATAAATTTTATACCCTCCAACCACAGTATGAGGGTATACTCACTTTGTCATTCCGTTTGTAACGCATCGAAATAGCGGTCGGGGACCCCATAAAGTATATATATTATTGATCCATGATCAATTCTGAGACATTCTATTAATGTCCGTCTGTCCGTCCGTCCGTCTGTCTGTAGATAACACAATGCATTTCAAAATAAAAGAGCTAGACTCCTGACGTTCGGCACAAATATGTCTCATGTTCATAGGCAGGTTAAGTTCGTGAATGGGAAAAAATTTCCCCCAGGGGGAAAAAAGTTTCCCCTTTAAGAACTGAACAAACCTCTGAAAAAAATAAACTTTTTTTACATGTTTTTTTGTAAATAAATGAAACATTTGGTATATTTATCGCGATAGGAAGGTGCTCTCAACGTCTTCCACTTACCCCATAACCCTCCCTCCCCAAAAAAAAAACCGCCCCTGACAAATTTTTTTTTTTACATTTTGGAGGGTATTAAAGATTCGGCACAGCCGAATTTAACACTCTAACTTGTTTTTCATCAAATGTATTTATCAAATTTTTTATTATCAATTTTTTTCTCACCAAAAAAATTTTTTTTTCATCATTTTTTTTTTTCATTAATTTTTTTTTTCGTCAAATTTTTTTTTTCATAAAATTTTTTTTTTATCACATTTTTTTCATCAAATTTTTTTATCAAATTTTTTTATCAAATTTTTTATTATCAATTTTTTTCTCACCAAAAATTTTTTTTTTTTTTAATTTTATTTACATCAAAAAATTTTTCTTTTCATCAAAAAAATTCATCAAAAACTTTTTTTCATAAAAATTTTTTTTCACCAAAAATTTTGGGTTCATTAAATTTTTTTTTAACAAAATTTTGTTTTTCTTGAAAAAAATCATTTTTTTACCAAAACTACTTTTTTACCAATTCTAAGCTTTTCGCATAAAAATTTTCCATTTGTTTATCAAATATACATAAAACAAGTGAGAGTGTTATATTCTTTGGTGCCGAATCTTTTATTCTCTCCAAAATGTAAAAACACTTTTTTGCACTCACTTACGAAATGTACAGCTCTTTTGGTTTTTTAATGGGGTCCTCGACTGATATTTCAATTCGTTTTGCATGGAATAGCAAAGTAATATAACGTTATTTTTTCTAAAAAAAACTTTGCTTTGGCAAGTTCACCCAAATGTTACGCAAAACATTATCATGATTTAATGTTTTGGGCAAGAGTACAAAATTCGCAGGCATTTTTCTTTAGGTGGCCATACACTTGCAGTATTGTTGAACAACTTGCTGGATGGACGTGTGCATTTTGTCTTTGTAATGGTCGTCCAACAAGCCCACATACCATCGAAATGGCATTTTTATCCAACAAATTGTACAGCATGTATATCGTGTATGCACCCCTTTCAGAAAATGTGCCGAATAATTTTCTATTTAAAAAATGTGTTATTGTCTGAAACCTTAAAAAATACTAAAAATCTGAAACAGTTTTTAAAAAATATGTCTCAGAGTCTAAGGGGTTTTCTAAAAAAAGAATAATTCAGAATCTGAGACTTTTTTAATAGAAAAAAATTCTCAGCAATTTAACCTTTGTCTAAAGAAATAGACACAAATTTAAGACTATTTATAAAAAATCCCTAGAATCCAATATTATTTTTTTAAGAAAAAGTATAAAATTTGTCAGAATCTGCAAATTGTTCAATCAAAAAAATTTCTCAGAATATATGACTTCTTTCCAAAAAAAAAATGTCTCAGAAGATGATACTTATTTATATTTTTTCAAAAAATTTTGAATTTATTTTTTTTAATAGGAATAAAAAGCTTTTTTTTATAACTTTCTCCTACATTTTACATAAAATCAGTAATTTACTTCAATTATAAATTTTTATTAATTAAAAAATAAATTAATTTAAATTATTGTTTCTGTAAAGACATTATTTTAAATTAAATTATTTTAAAAGAGTGCGGTTAATCGCCTCAAATTTAACAGTAACCGCGGTTAAGGAAAACTGTGGTTATTTGCAAACCCTAAATTTGACAAAGTTTTTTTTTTTGCTATAGAAAATTCTTTCTATTGAAAATTTTTTAAGTTTTTGCAATAGAAAAATTTGCAAATTTTGTATCCCTTTCTTTCTCAAATTTTTGATGGCAGATTGGTTGTTTGACTTTTTAACATCGAATATCTCTAAAACGCTACGTGCTAAAAAAATTTGGATGACAGATTTGGAATCAGGAGAGCAAAATCTTTAAGAATCATTTGGAAATTTCACTGGGAGGTTTTTGTTGTCGAACAGTGTAATTATTTAGCAATAACTCGAAACTGGATTAAAGTTCTAAATAAAGACGAATGAAATGTCATTACCCAATTTTGTCACCATTTTTACACAACCTAATCTCGCTTGAAGAGTGGTGTTTATCGAGAGGGTAGTTTTTATGGGGACTACAAGAAAAACTGGTCTGATTTCTTTTTTTTTCTGCAAATTAGTTTTTTGACAAATTTTTTTTTCACCAATTTTCTATTTTAAATAAAGTTTTTTTATACTAGGCAAGGCCGAGTTTAACTCTTTTTCTCGTTATTTTGTCACTTTACAAATTTTATAAAAATCGAAATATATCACTTGGCATACCCTCATTGTTAATTACAGGCCCTGTATTAGTTACTGTAAATAAAACACCATCATCAGGATATTATATAATCACGCTGTGTTGTAATCTTAAGCATCAATATACATTATATAACACCACAAGAGTTGAAAACACTTTTGCTCATTAAAGTTTTATATGAAACAGGTGTAAGTGTTAACTATGTAGGACTGTGACTAGTTCCGTTCTTGAGTCAAGAAGGGGGCAGGACACATGTAATATAATTTGAAAAAAATATCACTAAGCAACTAATACGCTTTCAAAGTTAAACAAAGCAGTCTTCCTAACTGCTTTCTTTGAATATCATTTCAATAGTTTTTCTATAATTCTTTTATTATTTTAATGACAAATTTATACTGTCCATTACAAAATCTAATCGTGAGAGAGATCCCAATTAAATTGTTAAACAAATTGTTACAAATTCTAATTTAATTGATTATAAATGTCATTCATATTCAATAAAAACTGTAATATTTGTAATACAAAATTCAATTTCTAAACTTTGTTGTTCACACACCATCAATGAAAGATAATAAGTCATTATTTGTTAGAGTAAATGGATAAAGATGAATTTGAAAGCAAGACAAAAAAAATTTCCAACTTTTCCTTACACAAAATTGTTATTATTTTATTTCCCGTCCACTCTATTTATGTACGATCTTTAGTATGGTTAAATCTAGTACACCTTAAAAAAAATAAATATTCCTTTTAAAGATTGCATTCATTTCAACCTGGTCATCTTATTGAAGTTTTTGTTAAATTTATTTTTTTTATTATTTTTCTTAAATAGCGGTTAATGACAATTAATTTTATTATTTGTGACACATAACTTTAGTTGAGGAGTTAAGAAAAATGTAACGACTGCCCTGCTCTCTATGACTACAACCATTATTCATTTCAAATTGTTTAACTTGAAAACAGGCGAAAACCTTTTAGTAGGTGACTTAAATTTGTGTTAGTGAAGTAAAGATTAGAAATTGCTACCGTTAAGTTTTTTTCTTTTTAAATTATTTGTAACAACTGACCAAAGTTGGTTAGGAAAAGTCCACTAATTAATATGTGGTTGTTGTTAAAGGGTTGTTGCCACATTTTTGTCATGTCTATGGTGTAAAGTGATGTCCGTTTGTAATGCTAAAATTTAGTACAATTTCATTAAGATTTTATTACTTTTTTTGCTTTTCCGCTTCTTTAAACAGTAACCAACTTACTAACTAACTTGACTTAAAACAAATCCAAGTTTTAATTTTTATTTTGCCTTTGTTCATGTCGTTTATTCTAGTGTTTTGTTTTAGTGATTGACAGGAAATTATTATTGGTTTCATTAGTTTTTAGCTGATTACTATTGTATTTTTCTTCTTCCTCTTTATGATATTTTTTGCAATAGCTTAAATTCTATTCTTGGTTTGGTTCGTTGGTAGTTGCTGGATTTGTGTGTCGTGTTAATGCTATTTAACCGTAAATTAGTTTTATTTTCGCGGTTTACGTTAAGTGTTACTTGTTTTTTTGATTTTACAATATTTATCAAATTTTTTCTTAAAGTCGTTCGTGTTTGTTTTTTAGCTGATTATGTAGGTTAATTTGACAAATAAATTTATTGAATTTTAAATTAATGATTTTGTTTTAGGGTTTATTTCCTTCTATATTAATTCACTTGTTTAACTAGAATTAATGTTTGTTTGCTGAGTTGTAAAACCTTTGTTTTTAAAAAGGGCCAATATACTGCACAGAAGGTTAGATAATATGTAAACTGGGGATCAATTCAGAAAAGTACTTTATTATAGTTATTTATATTTTTTTAGACTAACTATACATTATGAATATAAAATAATGTTAAAAAAAAAAAAATTACAGAAAATGCTTTTTATTAAAAAAAAACAAGATAACCTTTTTATTAAAATTGGCTCCTACCGCTCTAACTTCTCCAACAACATTTTCTTAGAATATACCTACCCTCTATTTTTAACCCTTAATGTCGTCCTCATACATTTTTTTTTTTAATTTTTATAACTTGTTTTCGTAAATCATCTCCTACTGCTCTCATGGTGCCTCTTAGAGTGGTAACAAATAAGACTGACCCCCATTAATTTTTACCCTCCAAAATTTTTTCTGAACCTACTTATACCGTATCTCTACTCAATAATGGGCTCCTAGAAAAAAGGTCATATTAAAAAAATCTGCTCCTACAGCTCTAACTGCTCCAAAGCACTATAGGGAATTTATAAGGAATTGTTGGCCAAAAGTCCATTTTTGATGTGTTCAAAAAAACTTTTTTCGGATACCATTATACAGTAAACTATATAAAAGTAAGCTAGCACACATATTTTTGTACACCAAACTCTTTTACCGCTAGTACGGAGGCGTCAAAAACAAAATTGAATTTTTTATTATTTTTTTTTTTTATTTTGGAGAACATAACTTATTACAAAATTAACGTACTTAAAATCCTGTATTAAAATCTTTTGAAATTAATTTCAATTATCAATAGAGCAAATAAATATATTTTGTACAAAGTACAGGTTTAAAATGTTGATTTATATATTTTTTTAATTTTTCTAATTAATTAATTTTTTTCTTTTTTAAACCAAATATATTTGTGGACTGCTACTTTTTTTGCATATAATTGCATACTCCCATATCTCTATGAGGTATTGGGAAACTCTTTGTGAGTAAGATGTATTCATCCGCTAAGCCATGCGGCTCCATGGGGAAAAGATATTTAGTGATGTCCGTCCGACCGTCTGTCGGTCTGACTGTCTGGGGAATGCACGATGCTGTCCAAACCAAAAGAGCTAGCCACCTGATGTTTGGCACGAATATGTCTTATAGTCTTACGATGTTCAAGTTCGTAAATGGGCAAAATTAGAACATGTGAAAAAAAGCTCCCCCTTAAATAACTTAGTCTAGCTACGCAAAATCCCATATTTTACATTTTTTTTGTACATTTGCTTAAAAATTAAAAAAAAACAAGTAAGAAAGTTATAGTCGGTCAAGACCGACCATATGATACCCTACACCAGTGTTTTCCGGAAAATGGGTCCCAAGTCAAAACATGGACCGATTGTATCTGTCTTTTGTTAGATCTTTTTTTAGTGTAAAAAACACACACAGATCAATTTTAAGTGGAATTGGTTTATTTTTTTGTCAATAGACCAATTTAACTGAATATCGGTCTTAATTATATTCCGATTTGACAAGGTTACTAAAGTACACGTTTAACACCTAAAAAAAAAATTTTTATCAAATATTTCCATTTTTATGAATATTGAGGGAATAATGTGAATATCGGGAAGGTGGTTTGTATGGGGACTACTAGAAGGACTGACCCGATTCCTTTGAAATTTGGAATGGTGATTTGAGCATACACAATTTGAGTACTTGCTGAATTTCAAAGCGATATCTATTATAATACGGTTATTAGGGTCATTAAAGCCGAATCCAAAGGGGGCGTTTGTATGGGGGCTAGGTCTTAACATGGACCGATTTTCTCCAATTTCAATAGGCTTCGTCCTTGGGCCAAAAGGTGCTTAAGTTTTAAATTTCAAGTCAATTGATTGAAAATTGCGACCTGTATCGTGCTTAAACCGATAGATGGACAGACGGACGGACGGACGGACGGACGGACAGACGGACGGACGGACGGACATCGCTAAATCGACTCAAAAAGTTATTCTGAGTCGATCGGTATACTTGAAGGTAGGTCTAGGACCAATATTTCGGGTAGTTACAAACATCAGCACAAACTCAATATACCCTGTACCACAGAGTGGTGTAGGGTATAAATACGCCACAAGAAGTTCAAAGCCCTGCATTTGGACCAAAAGCACTAGGAAAATTATTTTTTGCCCGCCCCCTTTTGTGGGCGTGGATGTAAAAATTATTGACAAAATTATATTACAAAATTGCATTAAAAACACGATTCATTAGGCCAGATCATGCCAATTTTTTATACAGAGCCTTAAAACTTACCGCCAAATAAACTTGCCAAATTTTGAGGCAATATCCCAACTTTTGGAGTTTTGGCCAGAAAATACCAGAAAATTCCCTATAGTGCAAAGGTGCTCCTAGAGATGTAAAATGTGTGACCAATGCTGGCTCATAAAGGGTGAAATGTAACACCAACTATCATTTTTTCCCCCCAATATTTTTTTCAACATACCCATGCTAAATCTCCACTAACTAAGAGGGCTTCAATAATGCCCTTTCGCAAAACGTTTTTCCAAAATTTTTAGCACCTGGAGTTCTTTCACAAAACTTAAAAAAGTAAAAAAAAAAACCTTTTTATATATTTGAAAAAATTAAATTAAAATTTCCTAAAAGTCTCAAATCTAAGGCATTTTTTTTTACAATGAAAGTCCCTGTTTCTGAGTCATTTTTCCTATGGAAAAAGTCTAAGATTCCTAAACATTTTGCTCACAAATTCTGACATTTGTTTTTTCTAGGATTCAAAGATTATTTTCCTATTGAATTTTCCTCAGAATTTTCTACTAAAAATTCTTTGATTCTGAAATATATTTCAAATATAAATAATCTCAGAACCTGACACATTTTTTTCCTAAAAAAACAGTCTTAAAATATTTGGACGTTATTCCTGGATGAAAAATTTCACATAATTTCCCTTTCTTTTTACCCATATTCTTCTCAGATTTTTTGGAAAAATTAATTTTCAGATTTTCCTGTGGAAAAACTCCAAGATTTTCCTATAACAAGTTATCAAACTTTTCCGATTAAAAAATATTTATATCTCTCTATAAAAAACTGTCACAATTTTTCCATAGAAAATTGCAATTAATTGCTGTAGAAAATTCTAGAAATACTCCTAAAAAAACATTTAACAAAAATTTGTAATATTCCAAGAAATTTTGCGTAGAAGAATTTCTAAAAATTTCTCAAATTTTTCATTTAGCAAAAATCCCAAATTTTTTCATATCGAAAAATTCAAATACTCCGAGACATTTTTCCTTGAGAAAAAATTTACGATTCTCGAATTTTTTTTGCCGTTTTCTCTTTCTTTTTTCCTTTCCTCTTTTCCGCCTTTCCTCCTTTCCTCCTTTCTTCCTTTCCTCCTTTCCACCTTTCCTCCTTTCCTCTTTTCCTCCTTTCCTCCTTTCCTCCTTTCCTCCTTTCCTCCTTTCCTCCTTTCCTCCTTTCCTCCTTTCCTCCTTTCCTCCTTTCCTCCTTTCCTCCTTTCCTCCTTTCCTCCTTTCCTCCTTTCCTCCTTTCCTCCTTTCCTCCTTTCCTCCTTTCCTCCTTTCCTCCTTTCTTCCTTTCCTCCTTTCCTCCTTTCCTCCTTTCCTCCTTTCCTCCTTTCCTCCTTTCCTCCTTTCCTCCTTTCCTCCTTTCCTCCTTTCCTCCTTTCCTCCTTTCCTCCTTTCCTCCTTTCCTCCTTTCCTCCTTTCCTCCTTTCCTCCTTTCCTCCTGCCATAACTCCACCTAGACACATGGATGTAGAAATGCGTCTCGCAAAATTTTTGGATTATCAGACATGGACAAGAGGTGTCGTATTGGCAATGAAGTTAAACAACGAATGACACGGGGAAAAATATGTCTTTTTTTTTCTTTTTCGCAATTTTTTCGAATTGTGATTTGGAGTAAAATGTTTCTCAAAAAAGGTATTAAAAAATAAAATCGGTTGAAAATCAGCATATTTATTTGAACTTCCCCAGGCATCTAACGTGTTGAAGACCAATTAATACTTAAGGGAATACGAGTACCGTTTTTAAAAGTAGCATCAATACGTGCTAAAACAAGTAAAAAAGTTAAATTCGGCCTTGCCGAATGTAGTGATACCCTCCACAATTTCAAAAAGATTATTGCAAAAAACTTTATTTAAAAGGAAATTACTTTTGAAAAAAAAATTTTTTGGAAAAAAAAATTTCCGCGAAAAAAAATTTTGGTAAAAAAAAATCCGCGATTTTTTTTCTTTTTTGTCAAAAAATATGTTCGTACTTGTTTAAATGCCATTTGATGTTCAATTATGTTCACATAAGTCAACCAGAAGCCGAATTAAAGTATTTTGTATTTTTAGGTTATGTTGAATGCACTGAAATTTTTGAGGTGTGCTTACATTTTCGTTCATAACTTTTGAACCGCTGAACCGATATCGCTCAAATGCAATACCAAACTTCTCGGGAGAACTTCCAATAAATATGTTAAGTTTCAGTCATCTCTGTGCAATATTTTGTCCGCGACAGCATTTTCCACAGACAGACAGACAGACAGACGGACAGACGGACATCGCTAGAATGTCTTAAAATCGATCGGGCATCATGAATATATATACTTTATGGGGTCCCAGATCGATATTTCGATGAGTTACAAACAGAATGACAAACTTATATATACCCTCTATCACTAAGTGGAGGGTATAAAAACATAGTAAAAAATTAGCGAAACCGAAGGAAATCGGGTCCAAAATTGTGTGATTTGGCATGTAATGTATATCGTTGTGCCAAATATTGTACAACTCTTTATTATGTAACTGTATATTATGCTCATTAGCACATACAAATGTTAAGAGTCAATGAACTTTTACACAGTAATTTCAAATTCTTACAAGACTCCCAAAAATAAATTGAATAACAATTTATTTTGATTCATTTGCCAATTGTGTAATAAAAAAAGCGTGAAATGCTTTTAAGCTTATTATCTTGGTATAATCAAAGTGTTGTAAGAAAGGTCAATGTCATATTGAAATCATGCTTCGGGAAGTTGAGATTTGGATCTATCACACTATGAAATGGCTAAGGTAAGACTTCCAAGAAAATATCCAGGCTACCGAAAATTTTCAATCATTTAACATCGCACTGAATTTTAGGGTATAACCTGTTTGATAACGGAACAAAAAAATAAAACAAAACATATTTAGAGACTTTATGTCAAAAAATTACCATATCTTTCATTTTCTTTGAGCTAAAACTAAAAAAACAAGAGAACTCAGAAAAAAAAAATATTTGCCAATGAACGAAATTCATAATATTTATGATTAAATACATAGACATTATGAACTTTTTCATTAAATTTTTGAACTTTTTCATAGTATTTATGAACAAATGTTAAATTTCACATATTATGATTTATTCATAAATACTATGGAAAAATTGTTGAGTATTATGAAAAAGTTAATAAATTTTATGAATTTGTTCATAAAAACTACGAAATTCGTTCATCGAATTTTTTTTTTTGTACAGTTCCAAATAGATTTCGGATTAAATTCATTCTGATTAGATTCCTCGGGCCCGAATTAATATGAGTTTGAATTATTTGTCTTACTTGATTATATTTTTTATTGAACAATCATAAAAATATAATGCTCTTAACATTTTTTGCAAGCTAAATAAGTCATTTCACTCAAAATCACTAAATGTCATCAAAAGTTAAATATGTGTTATATTGCAAGTTTGCGCCTTAAGTTTTAGTCAAAATCACTAAAAGTCAACAAAGGCTAAATATGTTTTATAGCACAAGTTTGTGTCTTAAGTCTTTTGTTTTTTTCTACTAAAATATAGCAACCAACAAATTTTCAATATAAAGTAATCACACATTTTTTTTTAAACCATTTTAACCAACAAAATTCTAACAAATTGTTATAATTTCCTTCTATGCTTTACAGAAAAAAAAGTTCTAAAACAAAAACTCTCAGACGTTTGGTATGAATTTGTGTGTTCTTGTTAAGAAAATGATACAAATCGGTTTATATTGTCTTTTCAATTTACATTTGACTACATAAATTGAACAACACTCACGCTTAAATTCTCTACACAAAAAAAAATAAAACGACACACACATAAGTAATCGAATACTTATTGCTCAATTTTCTAAGGCTTAAATAGGCAATAACTAAAACAAAGCTGGCTTATAAGGCGTTTAGGTTGGCTTTGAACTTTAAAAAAAAAAAAAATTACAGCAGTAAACTTTTTTTTATTTTACGAAAAATTCTGAGATTTTTCAACATTTTCCAAGAGAAAAATTCTTAAAATCAAAGACATTTTTCATAAAAAATAAAAATTTGATTTTTCGACTTTTTTTAAAGGAATTGTCTCTGAATCTGTGACATTTGACCTTAAGAAAAAGTCTCAGATTTTGAGACACTTTTTGTATTAAAAAATTGAGACCTTTTTCATATAGAAACATTTCTCCTATAAAAAAAGTCTTAGATTCTGAAACATTTTCGCAAAGAAAAAGTTTAAAATTCTAAGAAATTTTTTTTATCAAAAAAGTGGCAATTCTGAGACATTTTTTGCACAGAAAAATTTTTCGTATCGAAAAATTCTGAAAATCTGAGACGTTTTTTATAGAAATTCTCGTACAGAAAAATTGTCATATTCTGAAAAATTTTTCGTATGGAAAATCTTTTAGATTCTGAGAAATTTTTGCTATTTTGAAAAATTCTTAGATTTTGGGACATTTTTCGTATAGAAAAAATTTCAGATAATGAGACATTTTCTTCTTTTATGGAAAAAATGTCAGAGACATTTTTCCTATAGAAAAAGTCTCAGATTCTGAGATATTTTTCGTATAGAAAAATTCTCAGATAGTGGGACATTTTTCGTATAAAAAAAGTCTCAGAATCTGAGAAATTTTTCCTATAAAAAAGTATCAGATTCTGAGACATTTTTCGTATAGAAAAAGTGTCATATTCTGAGAAATTTTTCCTATAGAAAAAGTCTCCAATTCTGAGACATTTTTTCTATAGAAAAACTTTCAGATTCTGAGACATTTTTCTTATAGAAAAAGTCTCAGATTCTGAGACATTTTTCTTATAGAAAAAGTCTCAGATTCTGAGACATTTTTCTTATAGAAAAAGTCTCAGATTCTGAGACATTTTTCTTATAGAAAAAGTCTCAGATTCTGAGACATTTTTCTTATAGAAAAAGTCTCAGATTCTGAGACATTTTTCTTATAGAAAAAGTCTCAGATTCTGAGACATTTTTCTTATAGAAAAAGTCTCAGATTCTGAGACATTTTTCTTATAGAAAAAGTCTCAGATTCTGAGACATTTTTCTTATAGAAAAAGTCTCAGATTCTGAGACATTTTTCTTATAGAAAAAGTCTCAGATTCTGAGACATTTTTCTTATAGAAAAAGTCTCAGATTCTGAGACATTTTTCTTATAGAAAAAGTCTCAGATTCTGAGACATTTTTCTTATAGAAAAAGTCTCAGATTCTGAGACATTTTTCTTATAGAAAAAGTCTCAGATTCTGAGACATTTTTCTTATAGAAAAAGTCTCAGATTCTGAGACATTTTTCTTATAGAAAAAGTCTCAGATTCTGAGACATTTTTCTTATAGAAAAAGTCTCAGATTCTGAGACATTTTTCTTATAGAAAAAGTCTCAGATTCTGAGACATTTTTCTTACAGAAAAAGTCTCAGATTCTGAGACATTTTTCTTATAGAAAAAGTCTCAGATTCTGAGACATTTTTCTTATAGAAAAAGTCTCAGATTCTGAGACATTTTTCTTATAGAAAAAGTCTCAGATTCTGAGACATTTTTCTTATAGAAAAAGTCTCAGATTCTGAGACATTTTTCTTATAGAAAAAGTCTCAGATTCTGAGACATTTTTCTTATAGAAAAAGTCTCAGATTCTGAGACATTTTTCTTATAGAAAAAGTCTCAGATTCTGAGACATTTTTCTTATAGAAAAAGTCTCAGATTCTGAGACATTTTTCTTATAGAAAAAGTCTCAGATTCTGAGACATTTTTCTTATAGAAAAAGTCTCAGATTCTGAGACATTTTTCTTATAGAAAAAGTCTCAGATTCTGAGACATTTTTCTTATAGAAAAAGTCTCAGATTCTGAGACATTTTTCTTATAGAAAAAGTCTCAGATTCTGAGACATTTTTCTTATAGAAAAAGTCTCAGATTCTGAGACATTTTTCTTAAAGAAAAAGTCTCAGATTCTGAGACATTTTTCTTAAAGAAAAAGTCTCAGATTCTGAGACATTTTTCTTAAAGAAAAAGTCTCAGATTCTGAGACATTTTTCTTATAGAAAAAGTCACAGATTCTGAGACATTTTTCTTATAGAAAAAGTCTCAGATTCTGAGACATTTTTCTTATAGAAAAAGTCTCAGATTCTGAGATATTTTTCTTATAGAAAAAGTCTCAGATTCTGAGACATTTTTCTTATAGAAAAAGTCTCAGATTCTGAGACATTTTTCTTATAGAAAAAGTCTTAGATTCTGAGACATTTTTCTTATAGAAAAAGTCTCAGATTCTGAGACATTTTTCTTATAGAAAAAGTCTCAGATTCTGAGACATTTTTCTTATAGAAAAAGTCTCAGATTCTGAGACATTTTTCTTATAGAAAAAGTCTCAGATTCTGAGACATTTTTCTTATAGAAAAAGTCTCAGATTCTGAAACATTTTTCTTATAGAAAAAGTCTCAGATTCTGAGACTTTTTTCGTATATAACAATTTTCAGATCCTGTAACATTTTTCGTGTAGACAAATTCTCAGATTCTAAGACATTTTACGTAAAGGAAAATTCACAAATTCTGACACTTTTTTCGTATAGAAATATTTTCAGATTCTGAGAAATTTTTCATTTAGAAAATTTTCAGATTCTGAAAAATTTTTCAAACAGAAAAATTTTCAGATTCTCATACATTTTTTGTACAGAAAAATTCTCAGTTTCTGACACATTTTTCGAACAGAAAATTTTAGGAATCTTAGACATTTTTCGTAATGAAACGTTCTCAAATGTGCCGGGTGCCATACTAGAGCACATGCTAGGGCACATGTGCCGTGTGCCAGTTATGGGCACAAAGCGTATTTATTTCTTTTATAATATTTTTTTTAATTTTTTGGGAAAAAAGTACTTAAAAAAAATCTTCTTAAAAAAATAGTTGTTTTTTTAGGAAAAAACCCGGTGAAAAATGTTCATATATGCACACACATGTTTCATATGTGATCACATATGAAAAATATGTGATCATATATGCTCCATATGAATACATATATGAAGCAATATTTCTTGATTTTTTTTCATATATGCTGATGTATGAAAACACATATGCACACATCTGCACGTACATATGTCTGGGATTTATAAAATTAAAAAAAAAAAAATTCAAAAGCATTTGAACTGAAATTTTGAAATGAAATTTTTTACTCCAAAACGCATAAAAAAATTTCCAAAAAAAAAACTTTGAAAATTTTCAAAAAAAAATTTCAGATATGTACACACCCATGCAGAAAAATACAAACGGGCCAACGTTGGAATGAAGTTGGCGGCGACGGTACCAACGTTGGCGAATTATACCCGTTTCTAAGTCTACGACGTCATTCCGAGGTTGAAATGATAACAGTGGCCAACGATCGCTCGACTTTTGTTTTGACGGTGGGTTAACATTGATTTTACAAATTTACGATATTGGATTTACCTTTTGCTTAGGGATGTATTGAAAATCGCGATGTAGTGCTTTTTAGTTACCATTTTGTACAAATTGGTTGAAAAAGCAACTACTTAAGTGTTCACTTAGATTAAAGAGTTGAGGTCTATGTATATCAAAAACTTAAAAAAAAAAATAAAAATGTTAAACTTTTAAATTATAATCTATAGTGTAGTGTTTTATGTAAACACAAAGTTGTGCCAACACAATATTTTTAGTAAAACTGTTTTACACTATACAATGTTGTATTTTTGGCTTGCCCGACATTGTACCAACACAAAATTTTTGGTACGGTTGGCAATTTCTGACTGGGCATTTGCACATATATGACATGTACTTCCATATGTGTCCCGATACAAGATGTTTGAATTTTTCTCAGGACTTAGAAAATTTTTCAAAATTTATTTTCTAAAAACATTTTTTAATGATTTTTTTACTACAAACACTTGGTACTTCGAAAATTAAAAAAAAAAAAATGGGATGTCCCGACTTCGAAAATTTTTCAATTTTTTTTTTTTTTTTTCTTAAAATATTTTTTTATTAAAAACCGAAAAAAAGTTGCCAAAAAAAATTTTGTGTCTGGGACTTAAAAACCAAAAATTTTGGAACTTTGAAAATTAAAAAAAAAAACATAAAGAGGGGTTTTTCTGAATTTTAAAAAAATGTTTAAGACTTCAAAAATTTTTCTAAAATAGTGAAACAATTTTAATGAAATTCTTAACACCAAAATGCAAAACGGAATTAAAAAAATATATGTTACATATGTGACCATATATGTCCATATATTTACATATGCCGCCAATTTTCGCATTTGCTTCATATATGTAATATATATGGGCGAGCATATATGAATAATATATGAATAACATCTGACATTTTTCACCGGGAAGTACTTTTTTTTTTTTAAAGTACAAAACTGTTTTTTTTTTTTTTTGACAAAGTACTTTTTTCCCTTATAGGTTCTATAGTACTTTTCTAAAAAAGTACTTTTTTACCAAAAAAGTGTTACTTTTCTAAAAAAGTACTTTTTCTAAAAAAGTACTTTTTCTAAAAAAGTACTTTTTGCCTAAAAAAGTATTTTTGGTTTCATAAAAAAGTACTATTTTTGTTAAGAAAGTACTATTTTTTCTGAGAAAGTACTATTTGTTCTTATAGAAAAAGTCTCAGATTCTGAGACATTTTTCTTATAGAAAAAGTCTCAGATTCTGAGACATTTTTCTTATAGAAAAAGTCTCAGATTCTGAGACATTTTTCTTATAGAAAAAGTCTCAGATTCTGAGACATTTTTCTTATAGAAAAAGTCTCAGATTCTGAGACATTTTTCTTATAGAAAAAGTCTCAGATTCTGAGACATTTTTCTTATAGAAAAAGTCTCAGATTCTGAGACATTTTTCTTATAGAAAAAGTCTCAGATTCTGAGACATTTTTCTTATAGAAAAAGTCTCAGATTCTGAAACATTTTTCTTATAGAAAAAGTCTCAGATTCTGAGACTTTTTTCGTATATAACAATTTTCAGATCCTGTAACATTTTTCGTGTAGACAAATTCTCAGATTCTAAGACATTTTACGTAAAGGAAAATTCACAAATTCTGACACTTTTTTCGTATAGAAATATTTTCAGATTCTGAGAAATTTTTCATTTAGAAAATTTTCAGATTCTGAAAAATTTTTCAAACAGAAAAATATAGTACTTTTCTAAAAAAGTACTTTTTTACCAAAAAAGTGTTACTTTTCTAAAAAAGTACTTTTTCTAAAAAAGTACTTTTTCTAAAAAAGTACTTTTTGCCTAAAAAAGTATTTTTGGTTTCATAAAAAAGTACTATTTTTGTTAAGAAAGTACTATTTTTTCTGAGAAAGTACTATTTGTTCTAAAAAAAAGTACTATTTTTCTAAAAAGTACTATTTTTTTTCTAAAAAAGTACAAATTTTTCTTAAAAAAGTACATTATTTCTTAAAACAGTTTTTGAAAAAAAAGTACTTTTGTGCTTTTTAAAATTTCAAATGTTGCATGTGCCAAATGTGACTTCGTGTGCCCTGGGAACATGTGCCATTCTTTACCCTGATTCTCAGATTCTGATTTTTTGTACAGAAAATTCTAAGAAACTTTTCGTAAAAATAAACAAAATTTTAAAATTTTAAGTCAGTCTAAACACTGTATTAACTAACTAATGCAAAATAGAATGCGTGAACTTGATTTAAACATGCGTGCCAAACAGTTAAAATATTCAATGGGGAGAATCAAAGAACAACAAACAAAAATCTAACATTTATTTGGCACGACATATAGAGTTCACGATAGCAAAAAACTAACAGACAGACATTCTCTACAGACAGACGGAAAGACTTACAAGCCAGCTTAGTTTAGAATAGATAGTAGAAACTCCTCTTTAAGATTTTAACATGAATTGTATTTGTATTTTATATTTTTTTTTAGAGTATAACACTTCCGTGACATAAAACAGTAGCAGTGGTTGGTTGTAAGTGTTTTTTCGTTTTTAGATTTTTTTTTTTTACACCGACAATCAATTTCAATAAGAAGAAATTGAACTTCAGCAGCAGCAGCAGCAGCAACAACAGAAAAAATCACTAAGATTTATTTTAGTATTTTACTTGAGAGTTTCTTTATAAATTGTTGTAACAATTTATGTGACAAGATTTGTTAGCCCAGGCAATAGAATTATAAATTTATGTATTTTATCTTCTATGAAAAATAAAACAAAAAAAATCAATGATTTGTTACATATTTTATAAGTTTCATAGCGTTTTTTTTTTTGCATTGGTGCCTTAGATTTGTTTGTTTTATATTGACTGTGATTAAAATTTAGCGTAGGTGTGGCTAAATGTCGTCTACCGTTTTCATTTTAACAATTTTTTCTTTTTGTTTTTTCCAATTGAACATAGTTTTTTCATGTTTGATTCTTAAAATTGTAGACCGACTATCCTTAAATATTACACTTTTTTCTGTATTAGAAAAACAACTACTGCTCTACTTTTTTTGTGTTAGTTTCTGTGGTTTTTCATTGATTACTTTTTTAAGATAAACCATACACAAAAATCTTTTATTCGTTAACATGGGCCGTTATGTTATGATATCTACAAATTTTCAATTTGCAAATAATATTCATTACGCGTAGACTTTTTTTTATTATATCTACAAATATGATTTGATTAAATTTTTTTTGTTTGTTTATAAAGTGGTTAGTGGATAGTGTGTTCCTTGCCAATATTTCGATACTGGAAAGTTTAAAAATTTTCTTAAATCTCTAATATCATTTGTATGTTGAGTGTACTTTAGCTCGCATATTATATGGAAATTTTTATGAATTTTTTAGGCGTTATAGTTTTGTTATTTTTTGCGGTTTTTTTATTAAACAAAGGGAAAGTTTAATTAAAGCAAGCAAGCAAAAAATTTAAATTTGACTAGGGCGAATCCAAAATGCCCATCACATTTTGAAAACAACAGAACTTGAGTGAAAAAATATATATCAAAACATTTTTTTCAAAATCACTTATATTAGATTCTTCATGAAAATTTTTTTTAAAAATTTCCAGAATCTGAAATGTTTAAATTCTGAAAAAAATCTATTTCTTACATACTGTAACACTACCCAGCAAAAAAAGAGCTTACCATTCACTATAAAATTCACCACAACTTATGAACCAGATGTACTTCTTCTTCAACTGAAACATTGATGAAATTAATATGGGCGTGACACACAAAGTATGTTCTTTTTTTCGCCACTTTTCAGTGGCGACAGATTGACACTTAAGAATAACATATATCACTAGTGTTTATTATGTACATATATATTAACATTTGTATCACAACTTCTGAAGTAGTGATCCGGATGTTAATATTTCATCACTTTTTTAGAAGTACATATTTCTTGGTATTTTAGGTGTGATTATATCATTTTTATTTTGTGATTTAGAACTTCTAAATTAGAAGTGATTTTTTCACTTCTTTTTGTAAGATACATTTTTTTATAATATTTACACTAAAAACACTGTTCGACAGCAAAAACCTCCCAGTGAAATTTCTAACAGGTCCTTATAGATTTTAGTCTCCTGCTTCCAGATCTACCGTCCAGATTCTTAAAGCACGTACCGTTTTTGAGTTATTCGCTGTTAAAAAGTAAAAAAAACAAGTAGAAAAGTTAAATTCGACTTGGCCGAATCTATGAATACCCTCCACAATGCCCTTTTTAAGTTATAGTAAATTTTCTAGAGTGAAAAAATAACATTTTTGATTAGAAATATTTTATTTTGTTTAAAAAAAACTTTTTTTATTAACTAATTTTTGAAAAAAAAAAAAATTTACTAAATTTTTTTTTGGGTGTAAAATTTTTTTTGAGTGTAAAATTTTTTTCAAGTGTATTTTTTTTTTCTTTTAGTGTAAAAATATTTTTGAGTGACAAAAATGCGTTGTAATATATTTTTGTGACTTACCAATGTTTTTAAAACCTGTTTAACGGGGTTTCAACACGTGAATTTAAGGTGAGGCGAATCTGAAATTTACGGTTATGCTAATAACTTTTGAACCACTGGACCGATTTGGCTGAAATTTAAAACGAACCGGACCAGAGGAACGGCAAATATATATGCCACACTTCAGCACCCTCAGAATTGCCGTTCGAAAGTTACCGTGTGTTTTATCTCGTAAATTCCAGAAAAACCCTTGCCGAAATTCACTCATTTGCTTATAACTTTTGAACCACTGGACCGATTTCTCTGGATTGCAATACCAACCTGACCAGGTAAATGCCCAACATATATGCCAAACTTCAGGAGCCTCCGTAAAGTCTTTCAAAAGTTAGCGTGTTTTCAACAGACAGACAGACAGACAGACAGACGGACGGACGGACGGACGGACATCGCTAGATCGTCTTAAAATCGATCGAGGATCATGAATATATATACTTTATGGGGTCCTAGACCAATATTTCGAGGTGTTACAAACGGAATGACAAACTTATATATACCCTCTATCACTAGAGTGGAGGGTATAAAAAACAATTGCCCTTACCACAAGAAAACCAAAAGTCTATTTTAACAAAAGTTTTATTTTAAATTTCAAATTTTCATTACATTTTTTGGAAGTCGATTTTAAAAACAAAAACAATTTGTATAGAAATAAAATTAAAAGCTCATTTTAAATTTATTTTATTTTCTTGTGGTAAGGCTGAATATTTTAGCACTTTTAGGGGTCCACTGTTACACATTCTTACGTTGCTTCCACCAAATAGGACTTGATTTCATATAAAATGGACCTCCTGAATCCAAAACTGCAATCCAAATTTTTTTAGCATATTCTGTTTTCGAGATATTCCCGTTTGAAAATGTTAGTGTGATTTATAAAGAATATAAGTGCGCAACAGTGGAGTTTAGATTTTTAAACGCCAATATTTCAAAAACAGTACGCGATAGAAAAATTTGGATACCAGGTTTTTTAATAAAGATGTCTTATTTTTACTAAATCAAGTACT
Source organism: Pegoplata infirma (assembly GCA_963921195.1). Lineage (NCBI taxonomy): Eukaryota > Metazoa > Arthropoda > Insecta > Diptera > Anthomyiidae > Pegoplata > Pegoplata infirma. The sequence goes on from OY992536.1 coordinate 270,404,103, forward strand.
ATTGTGTTTGAGCAACTTAAGAATACGATACAGAGGAGACCCAAATATATTAATATTCAAACGTGAATATCTCAAAAACCTTACGCGATAGAAAAATTAATTTCATTGATAATCAAATGTATGTACTTCGAATTAAAAAACGGAGTAATTATAAAGATTACAAAACTATAAAAATTCACGGTAAATCGATTTTTTCCTCAATTTTCTAAAAAGCTTAACCAATCTTTAATAATGTGATGGTGAAACATCCGCTTTAGTTCGTAAATGTATTTATTTAATTTAGGACCAACTTTTAAGATATAGAATGGTAGTTAAACGTCAAATTGCTTGTATGAAATTAGAAAATTTATCAACCAGAGTAAAAATGTTTAGATATATACATAACATCTTCTCCAAGATTTGAAGGATCAGTACTGATCCGATTAAGATCAAAACTGATCCGAAATTTGAAAGATCAGTACTGATTCGAAAAATGGATCGCTAAGATTGGATCAGTTATAATCGGACGGATACAATGTCATCCGAAAAATGGGTTTATCTAATTATATAAACCCATTTTTCGGATGAAATTGTATCCGTACGATTAAAACTGATCTAATCTTAGCGATCCATTTTTTGGATCAGTACTTATCCTTCACATTTTTACTTGGGAATAATCGATATTCGTTGTTTCGATTTTTTAAGCTTTAAATAAAGAGAAATGAAATGCCATTACCAAATTTTGTCACCATTTTTGCAAAAAGTGCATACTTCGTGTATCACCCCCATTCTAAGTGTTTCAGTTCAAAAAGTTCATATATTGTGGTGATTTGATTTAATTTGATTTGATTTAATTCCTAAGAACATATAAAAAAGGTACTTTAAAATCCTTAAGTAAAGAACTGGTGAAAGATGTTTTTATTGTTATTTTGTAGCATTTTTGGAAGTGATTTTAAAAGTACTTCCTACGGAATATGAAGTTCGGCACCTATCGCTACTTTGTATGTAGGGAAACCACAAATTCTTTTTGAACCACTTCGTTTATTTTTTGCTGGGTATTTTATAAAACTAGATTGTAGAAAAATTGTTTCCTTAAACGAAAACTCAAAAACAGTAAATATGACAGCAAAATAAACAAAAGACTTAAGACACAAACTTTAACTAACTATATCATAACACTGTGCTACAAAAAAAAAACGACATCGAATATACTATTGAAATATGCTAGTAAATGTTGTAGGCTTTCTCGAAAAGGTCACAAAAATGTCCATCAAACTTGCTAAACACCCTTAAATTCTATAGTCATTGTCAAAAACTTTTTTTTTTTTTGTACTTTTCTCACTAACCCAGGAAAATTTTTCAGAACCGATTCTTACAACACTTGTTCTAGAACAGGTTCTTCGGTAACCATACACTATTACTCTTTAATTATTCAGAACAAGTTAAGTGAAAATTATTGTGAAGCTTGTTCTCTGCAATCAAAGTTTCATAACATTTTGGTTCTCAGGAATTAAAAAAAAATTTTGAGTCAAAAAAATTAAAAAAATAAATATAAATTTATTTTTGTCAATCAAGAAAAAACGCGAAATTCTATTAAAATAGCAGATTATAATCGTGAAAATTGTTGAAATAAAGGTGAGTAAATTAAATTTTCATTGTCTGGGTCGGGTCAAATACTATGTTCTTTATTTTTGTTTGCAGAAAATCCATTCTGGTATGTCATTATTATAAGGCCCAAAATGCAACTTTGGAGGCGGAATAGGATAAATGTGTATTAAAAAATGTAAATATTCCATTTTATAAACCATGTTCTTTATCTCTCTTTAATAAATTATTGCAATTTAAAATATGTCTTTAATTCTTATTTCTGTTCCAAATTTTACTTCTAGAACCGATTCCGAGGAACAAAAATATGTTCTAATTTTGCTTACAAACACCTGTTGCTTTTGGGACAATCCCTTTGTAAAAAGAATCGGTGTTGCACAAGAATTAGAACAGGTTCTTGGGAAGTATAAGTTGTTCCACAATCGGTTCTTTGCAACCGAAAATTTTGCTGGGAAACCACGTGTAACTCAGAAAATTTTCAACCGATTTTAAATTTTTGAACTATTTAGAATAAGAAGGATAGGGCTTTTTATGTGTGTGAATTGGTCTGTACATATTAGAAAGAGGTGACATGACGTAATTCCCACGGACATAATCCCCATTTCCGTTATGGGGACTATGTCCAAATTCATTTCGGTCATAATCCCCATAATGGTAGTGGGGACTATGAACGAAAATAATTTGGACATAATCCCAATAAAAAACGGACATAATTCCCAGATTTATGGGGATAATGACCACATAACAAATGGTTATAATCCCCATTACAGTGATTATGTCCACTATACTAGTTGGTCATAATCCCAAAATTGTATTTTTTTTTCGTCTTAAAAGTTTTTCTGCGTAGCCTCAGGGATTACAAACTCCATGCATTAAACCCACCCTCTCCGCAAAAAACGGGGATTATGACCGAAATTTCTTTGGACTTAGTCCCCATAATACGAATGGGGGTTAATACCGAATAATTTACAGTCGTAATCCCAACAGGGAACGGACATAATCCCCATTGGGATTAAAAAAATATTTGATAAAAAATAGCTTTTTTTGTATTGGATTGAAATTGACAGCAATTTAAATCACATTAGAGCGCAGCATTACCGCGGTCTGTAATGCTGTCATATACCCTAAGAAAATTTTTGATAAAGACAAAAAAAAATTATTGACCAAAATATGTATGAAAAAAAAATTTATAAAAAAAAAAATATTGACGAAAAAAAAAAATATTGATGAAAAAAAAAATATTATAAAAAAAAAAATATTGGTGAAAAAATAATATATTGATGAAACAAAATTATTGATAAAAAAAAATATTGATGAAAAAAAAATATTGATTGGAAAAACTATTGATAAAAAAAATATTGAGTAACAAAAAAATGTTTATTAAAAAAAAAAAAACAAAATTTTGATGAACACAAAAAAAAAATATTGAAAAATATGTATCAAAAAAAAAATATTGATGAAAAATAAATATTGTTAAAAAAAAAATTTTGATGAAAAAAAATATTGATGAAAAAAAATATTGATGAAAAAATAAAATATTGATGAAAAAATAAAATATTGATGAAACAAAAAAATTGATGAAAAAAAAATTGGTGGGAAAAACTATTGATCAAAAAAAATATTGAGTAACAAAAATTATTTATTAAAAAAAAAACGAAATTTTTGATGAAAACAAAAAAAAATTATTGAAAAATATGTATGAAAAAAAATATTGATGAAAAAAAAATTTTGATGGAAAAAAATATTGATGGAAAAAAATATTGATAAAAAAAATATTGATGAAAAAAAAAGATTGATGAAAGAAACTATGAAGAAAATTATAGTCAGTCCAGACCGATCATATTTTACTATGTCTGTCTTTTGTCAAATCTTTAAAAAGTGTAGAAAACACTCAAAAACCGAATTTGATTGAAATATTCTTCTATTTGTTAACAATAAACTGATTTAAGTGAATATAGGGGGAAATTTTCATATGGGGCCTAAGTCCAAAAATGGTGTAATTATAATCAGATTTGATTGGGTCAATAAAGTACTCGTTAAATACAGACAAACACAATTGAATGGTGATTTGTGAGTACAAAACACGTTTACATGTCAAATTTTGTAATATTAAAATACGGTTGTTAGGGTCATTTGACACATATTTAAAGGGGACGTTTATATGCCGGCTAGGTCAAAAAATGGACCGATTTTTTTCCAATTTCAATAGCGTCCATCCTTGGGTCAAAAGAAGCTTAAGTTTTAAATTTCAGACAGATCGGTTAAAAATTGCGACCTGAATCAGACCCACAATGTTTATATGGACGGACAGATGGACGGACATTACTAAATCGACTCAAAAAGTGTTTCTGAGTCGATCTGTATACTTGAAGGTGGGTCTAATATTTCGGGTAGTTACAAACATCAGTCCAAACTCATTATACCCTGTACCACAGAGTGGTGTAGGGTATAATTATTGATGAAATACAAAAATATTGATAAAAAAAAAATATTTAAAAACTGAAAAATATGTATGAAAAATAATATTGATGAAAAAAAATATCGATGAAAAAAATATTGATAAAAAAATATTTATAAATAAAATATTGATAAAAAAATATTGATTAAAAAATTATTGATGAAAAAAAATATTAAAAAAATATCGATGAAAAATAATTATGTTAAGTTTTATTCACCAGCTGGTGAATACTTTTTTTTATTCACCACAAGGTTAATTACACAGTGCAACACCCAAAATCGGAATGGGATGAAACCAAAAGCAAATGAAAGTTGACATATTCCATAACAAACCCCTCAAGGCTTTTTTCTAGTTCAGAGCTAGATTTTGTTTTACACGCATTTGAAGTTAGTGCACTTTTATTATAATTATAATAATAAATGCTTGAAAACTGTATTAGTGGCGAATGATTAATATTGTAATTGCCTTTAAATAACAATCATACGCAACAGTGTCCAGTGATTTATATTAATAATTGCCTTTAAATAACAATCATACGCAACGGTGTACATGGTTTATTTTAATAATATGGCTATTCAGTAAATAGGTACTGGTCCGATTGCAGCAAAATTCATACCAGTCATAGCTGAAGTAATTTTGAGCTTAAGTTTGGAAACTGGACCCTACATGTCCAATAAGGGCACCACCAGGGGTCTTTAAAGTTGGACACGTTTAGTACACAAAAACTTTAAATGCTTTAAAATCACCAACTTTAAATGCGTGAAAAATAAAATCTAGCTCTGACCTAAAAAAAAGGCCTTGAGGGTTTTGTTATGGAAAACGTCAGCTTTCATTTGCTTTTGGTTTCATCCCATTCCGATTCCGAAAGTTCGATTTTGTATCACTGTGTTATTATACAAGTTACAAAATTAAGTTACTAAAATTTTTGGTTTTAAGAAAATCCAAATAGCAATTCTTAATTTATTTTTTGTTAATCGTTGGCTTATATCGTCAAACTGATGTGACGTCCTGCAACTTTTTTAAAATTCGACACCATTCTAAAAACACTATCATGTTAAAAAACCTCGAAAGCATTTTTGTTTTACTGGTAAATGCCAAAAACAATTTACTAACATTTTGTGAACAGGATTAAAAAAATTTTCAAAAATATTTGAAACCTAGAAAATTATTCAAATTTTTTATTTTTGCTTTCAAATACTTGTTATTCCAAAATTCAAAAAAAAAATGCCAACAAAATTTTATGTCAGGGATTTTTTTTGAAAATTTTCGAGAAAAATTTCGCAACTTGGAAAATTTTGAAAAATTTATGAATTATTTTTTTTTTTTTGTAAATTCATTTTTGATGAAAATTTTTAAAACAAAATGCAAAAAAATGTGTCTGCGAACTTTTTAAATTTTGTCTGGGACTTATTGTTAGTAAAAATTTAAAAATTTGGGATTGTCCTATACTAGTCACGTGATAGGCGATTTTGGGTCGAGAGACACACTTTTCCTGAAGGGGACCAATTTACACACATAGAAAAGTTTCTGAATTACACGAGGTTTAGTGAGAAAAGAACGAACAAACAATAACTCTAAAATTTTAGGGTGTTTAAGTTTAATGGGCATTTTTGTGATCTTTGCCGAGTACTATTTCAAATTAAAAGTATTTTCTCACTGTAGCACAGTGTAATTAAAGTAAAATCTTTTGATTTTAATTTAATCCATAAAATAAACATTAAACTAACAAAGTATTTAACATATTTTTTGTTTCTTTCTTTTCTTTCGTCCATACAAAACAAAATGTGATTTCTTGGTTTTTTGGCAAAACTGACAAAAATTTGTGGCCTAATGTTGGCAGTATTTTGTTTTTATACAGAAGGTAAGTGGTAACTCCAAATACATTTGTATTTAAGTTTTTGGTTTCTAGATAAATTTCTCACGTTTTTACGATTGTGCGACAAAACACAGCATTAATGACTCTTCTATAAACATAAAAAAAAAAAAACTGCAGTTTACCACTTTTGTTTTAGTACAAAAAAGACAAATGCCTTAAAATTTTGTAACAAAAAAGAGGAGAATATCACAAAAAAGTCCAACAACATTAATGTAGAAAATGGACTGAAAAAAATCAGTGGCAATTGAAACAAGCAACAAAAGTTAACACTAAATTCAATGTTTATAGGTATTTCGGGACTATCCTTATTTTCTGTTTCTGTTTTTGTTTCTTTTTTATACCCTCCACTTAGTGATAGAGGGTATATATAAGTTTGTCATTCCGTATGTAACACATTGAAATATTGGTTTAGGACCCCATAAAGTATATATATTCATGATCCTTGATCGATTTTAAGTCGATCTAGCGATGTCCGTCTGTCTGTCTGTCTGTCTGTCTGTCTGTCTGTCTGTCCGTCCGTCTGTCTGTCTGTCTGTTGAAATCACGTTTTTGGCAATAATACGGAACCGATTTAAACGCTTGGGGTACCAAAAGTTGCGGAATTTATCCAGGCAGACTCTACTGTATTTTTTTTTAAATCGGTTAAGTATTTTAAAAGTTATGAGTGAATTCGTAAAAAAAGTCATTATTTTTTTTAACATAACCCTAAATTAACTCATATTTTGTGTAAATACAAACGGAAATGAAAAAAAAAAAAAACTGAGAAAAAGGAAAAAAATCTTTACAAAAAAGCTTAAAAATATGTAAAACAATATTTAAATTTAATTTAAAAATGTTTTTTAAGAAAAAAGTTCTTTAAGAAATAATAAAAAAAAATATTTTAAAAAGTTTTCATTGATAATCATGTACAAAGCATGTGTGTGTGTGTCCCTTTTTTTTGCTTCGTCATATTGACGGGGTTGCCAGACTTTTGTTTGGCTTTGTCGCAAACTCGGATGTAAAATATCGCCAAAATTCAATTTTGTTTAGATTTCTTAAAAAAAAAATATTTTAATTTAAAAAAAATAAATTTTGTTAAATAATAAAAAACAGAAATAAACTTTTTGGCAAAAATCGCCCAAATCCGGAAAATCTATGTATATAAAAGAGCAATGTGACTGACTGACTGGCATACTCATTCATCATCGCCCAGCCCAAACCGCTGAAGCTAGAGACTTGAAATTTGGACTGTAGGTCCAAATATAGATCCACTATGGCTGGAGTTTTGCCAAGGTTAATTCTAAGGCGATAAAGGGGACAAAAACTGTACTTTTGGTACTTTTTAAATATCGTGATTAATGATCATAGAGACTTGAAATTTGGACTGTATGTTCACCTCCCGGAATATAGATCCATTAAGGCTGGATTTTTGCCAGTGTTGATTCTAATGGGTTAAAAAGGGTAAAAAACTGTACTTTTGGTGCTTTTTATATCTCCTGAAATAATGGTCATAGAAACTTAAAACTTGGACAGTATGTTCACATCCTGGAATATAGATCCAGTACGGCTGAATGCCAATGTTGATTCCAAGGGGGTAAAAAGGGTAAAAATCTGTACTTTTGGTACTTTTTATATTTTCTTAAAAAATTGTCACATATACTTGAAATTTGGACTGTATGTTCACCTCCCAAATTTAGATCCCACAAGGCTGGGTTTTTGCCAATGATGATTCTTATAGGGTGAAAAGGGTAAAAATATGTACTTTTATTACATTTTATATTTCTTAAATAATGGTACTAGAAAATTTAAATTTGCAATGTCGGTTCACCTCCCGGAAAAAAGATTCACTAAGGCGCGTTTTTAGCCAATGTTGATTCTACGGGGGTAAAAAAAGTACCTTTGGTACTTTTTTTTATTTACTGAAATAATGGTTATTCAAACTTGAAATTTAAATGTAGGATCCTTTAGTGAAATAAAACATTCTGGAACAAGTACGTTCCGAAAATTCTGTACCGTTTTCAAAAAGTACCTTTTATAAAAAGTACCTTTTATAAAATGTACCTTTTATAAAAAGTACCTTTTATAAAAAGTTTCTTTTATAAAAAGTTCCTTTTATAAAAAGTACCTTTCATAAAAAGTTCTTTATAAAAAGTACCTTTTATAAAAAGTACCTTTTATAAAAAGTACCTTTTATACAAAGTACCTTTTATAAAAAGTACCTTTTATAAAAAGTACCTTTTATAAAAAGTACCTTTTATAAAAAGTACCTTTTATAAAAAGTACCTTTTATAAAAAGTACCTTTTATAAAAAGTACCTTTTATAAAAAGTACCTTTTATAAAAAGTACCTTTTATAAAAAGTACCTTTTATAAAAAGTACCTTTTATAAAAAGTACCTTTTATAAAAAGTACCTTTTATAAAAAGTACCTTTTATAAAAAGTACCTTTTATAAAAAGTACCTTTTATAAAAAGTACCTTTTATAAAAAGTACCTTTTATAAAAAGTACCTTTTATAAAAAGTACCTTTTATAAAAAGTACCTTTTATAAAAAGTACCTTTTATAAAAAGTACCTTTTATAAAAAGTACCTTTTATAAAAAGTACCTTTTATAAAAAGTACCTTTTATAAAAAGTACCTTTTATAAAAAGTACCTTTTATAAAAAGTACCTTTTATAAAAAGTACCTTTTATAAAAAGTACCTTTTATAAAAAGTACCTTTTATAAAAAGTACCATTTATAAAAGCACCTTTTATAATAAGTACCCTTTATAAAAAGTACCTTTCATAAAAAGTACCTTTTATAAAAAGTGCCTTTTATAAAAAGTACCTTTTATAAAAAGTACCTTTTATAAAAAGTACCTTTTATATAAAAGTATCCTTTATAAAAAGTACCTATTATAAAAAGTACCTTTCATTAAAAGTACCTTTTATAAAAAGTACCTTTTATTGAAAGTATCTTTTATAAAAAGTGCCGGAAGTACACTTTTTGGTACTTTGTTATTTCCTGAGGTATAAATAAAACAAACTTTTTTGTTTTTTAAATCATTACATTGGTGGAGGGTATTTAAAGATTCGGCACAGCCGAATATAGCTTTCTTACTTGTTTTTTTTTGAAGATTTCATATGCTAAACCTGCTTGTCTTTTTTTATTTTTTTTTTGTCATCCAATTGCGGCACATTTAACTGTTGTCTTTGGCCAATAATGAAAACTTAATGAAATGTGTCAATAATTAATTGTATCTAATTAAACTAAATGTTTAAAGTCAAACTTTAAATACTTTAAGTAGTTAAAGAATAAACGATTTGTTTTTATTTTTTTTTGATGAGCCAGTAACAACATTTAACAATCTTTGAATTTCCAATTTGGAAAATTTTCAAAAGGAAAGCGAAGCAGATTCTGAGACCTTTTTTAAAGGAGAATGTCTAAGATTATGAGATTTTTTATATAGAAAAAATTTCTCAGATTCTGAGACATTCTCTATATATAAAAATGTCTCAGATTCTAAGACTTTTTCAGTATAGAAAAAATATCACAGATTCTGAGAATTTTTTACATTTTAGAAAAAATGTCTCAGATTCTGAGACGTTCTATATAGAAAAAATTTCTCAAGTTTTGAAAGTATCAGATTCTGAGATTTTTTCTACATAGAAAAAATTTAACAAATTCGAAGATTTTTTCTAATTTTTTCTATATAGAAAAAGTCTCAGAATCAACATTCAAATTTTTTTCTATGTAGAAAAAGTCTCAGAATTTGAGAAATTTTTTCTATATAGAAAAAGTATCAGAATCTGAGAATTTTTTTCTATATAGAAAAAGTCTCAGAATCTGAGAAATTTTTTCTATATAGAAAAAGTCTCAGAATCTCAGAAATTTTTTCTTTATAGAAAAAGTCTCAGAATCTGAGAAATTTTTTCTATATAGAAATAGTCTCAGAATCTGAGACATTTTTTCTATATAGAAAAAGTCTCAAAATCTAAGACATTTTTTCTATATAGAAAAACCCTCTCTATATAGAAAAATTTCAGATTCTGATACATTTTTTCTATATAGAAATACAAAAAATCTCAGAATCTGAGACATTTTTTCTATATAGAAAAAGTCTCAGAATCTTAGACATTTTTTCAATATAGTATAGTGTTTATAAAAAACCGACATTTTGGAAAACCGGTTTCTCGGTTAACCGAAATTCAGCTTTTTCGGTTAACCGGTTTTCTCGGTTAAACCGGAATAAAAAAACCGGTTAACCGGTTTTTTTCTTTAACTGACAAACCCAAAAAATACTTTAAAATTGCTAATTTTTAATAAATAAAAAATCGAATGTAACTAAAGTTAACATATTTGTTTCTTTCAGCAAAGTTAGCAACTGTTATCCTTTAAAAATAGCGGTATTTAAATACGGTGCTTTATTTTCCTATATTCACCGGAGCTTTATTTTATTTTTATTGGTTTTATTTTAAAAAAATGTATCAATTCGTTATAAATTGTAGTCCGTATTTTATATTAATGTTCTATTATTGACATTTTCTCCATTAATAAGAATTTTAGTACCTGGTTAACAGTCACATATTAAGTTTTCAATGAAACTGTCCAAAAAACGCTTATAACGGAGATAATTCAAATATTTACCAGATTAAAATTCCTATTTGGAAAATTGTTTCTTGAAGACAAAAAGTATTTTAGACTTCCTTTCTCACGGATTTTCAAGGTCTTTTTAATGAAATTTTGAAAATATCATAAACAAAAGTGCAAACCCTTAATATTTGCAAAATATTCCGTTTGAATGTATTTAAAAAAACCGGTTAACCGACAGAAAAAAACCGGTTTTCGGTGCACCGGAATTTTTCAATTTCGGTTAACCGGTTTGCAAAAAAACCGAAATTTTGGGAAAAAACCGGTTTTTCGGTTAACCGGTTAACCGGTTAACCGGTTTATAAACACTAATATAGTAAAAGTCAAAGAATCTGAGACATTTTTTCTATATAGAAAAAGTCTCAGAATCTGAGACTTTTTTTTTTATACAGAAAAATTCTCAGAATCTGAGACATTTTTTCAATATAGAAAAAGTATCAGAATCTGAAACATTTTTTCTATATAGAAAAAGTCCCTGAATCTAAGATATTTTTTCTATATAGAAAAAGTCTCAGAATCTGAGACATTTGAATCAACATTCTAATTTTTTTCTATGTAGAAAAAGTCTCAGAATCTGATAATTTTTTTCTATATAAAAAAGTCTCAAATTCTGAGATATTTTTTCTATATAGAAAAAGTCTCAGAATCTCCAAAAATTTTTATACCCTACACCACTCTGTTGTACAGGGTATAATAAGTTTGTGCTGATTTTTGTAACTACCCGAATTATTGGTCCTAGACCTACCTTCAATTATACCGATCGACTCAGAATTACTTTTTGAGTCGATTTAGCGATGTCCGTCCGTCCATCCGTCCGTCTGACCATCTATCGGTTTAAGCACGATACAGGTCGCAATTTTCAACCAATTCACTTGAAATTTGAAACTTAAGCATCTTTTAGCCTAAGGACGAAGCCTATTGAAATTGAAAAAAATCGGTCCCTGTTTAGACCTAGCCCCCATACAAACGCCCCCTTTGGATTAGTCTTAAATGACTCTAATAACTGTATTTTAACAGATATGAAATTTAACAGGTAATCACATTTTGTATGCACAAATCACCATTCCAAATTTCAAAGGAATCGGTTCAGTCCTTCTGGTAGCCCCCATACAAACCGCCCTCCCGATATTTACATACTACCCTGAAATTCCTAAAAATGGAAATATTTGATAAAAATTTTATTTTTAGGTGTTAAACGTGTACTTTATTAACCAGCTCAAATTGGAATATAATTGGACTATTTTTGGACTTAGACCCCAAATCAAAATTTCGACCGATATTCAGTTAAATCGGTCTATTGGCAAAAAATAAACCAATTCCACTAAAATTTGATATGTGTGTGTTTTCTACACTAAATAAAGATCTAACGAAAGATAGATCCAATAGGTCCATGTTTGGACTTGAGACCCATTTTCCGGAAAACACTGGTGTAGGGTATCATATGGTCGGTCTTGACCGACTATAACTTTCTTATTTGTTTCTTTATAGAAAAAGTCTCAGAATCTGTGAAATTTTTACTATATAGAAAAAGTCTCAGAATCTGAGACATTTTCTATATAGAAAAAAAAACTCAGATTCTAAGACTTTTTGTATATAGAAAAAATTTCTCAGATTCACAGAATTTTTCTATATAGAAAAAATGTCTCAGATTCTGAAACTTTTTCTATATAGAAAAAATGTCTCAGATTTTGAGACTTTTTCTATATAGAAATAAAAATCTCTCATTCTGGGGCTTTTTCTATATAGAAAAAATGTCTCAGATTCTGAGACTTTTTTTGTATAGAAAAATGTCTCAGATTCTGAGACTTTTTCTATATAGAAAAAATGTCTCAGATTCTGAAACTTTTTCTATATAGAAAAAATGTCTCAGATTCTGAGACTTTTTCTATATAGAAATAAAAATCTCTCATTCTGGGGCTTTTTCTATATAGAAAAAATGTCTCAGATTCTGAGACTCTTTCTGTATAGAAAAATGTCTCAGATTCTGAGACTTTTTCGATATAGAAAAAATGTCTCAGATTCTGAGACTTTTTCTATATAGAAAAAATGTCTCAGATTCTGAGACTTTTTTTATATAGAAAAAATTTCTCAGATATTGAGACTTTTTCTATTTCTATATAGAACAAATGTCTCAGATTCTGAGATTTTTTTCTATATAGAGAGAGTTTTTCTATATAGAAAAATTGTCTTAGATCTTGAGACTTTTCTATATAGGATAAATGTCTCAGATTCTGAGACTTTTTCTATATAGAAAAAATTTCTCAGATTCTGAGACTTTTTCGAGAAAGAACAAATATCTGAGATTCTGAAACTTTTTCTATATAGAACAAATTTCTAAGATTCTGAGACTTTTTCTATATAGGAAAAAATTCTGAGATTCTGATACTTTTTCTATATAGAAAAAATTTCTCAGATTCTGAGACTTTGTCTACATAGAAGAAAATAAGATTGTTGATTCTGAGACTTTTTCTATATAGAAAAACTTAGACTTTTTCTATATAGAAATAATGTCTCAGAATCTGAAAAATAATGTCCCAGATTCTGAGACTTTTTCTATATAGAACAAATGTCTCACATTCTGAGACTTTTTCTATATAGAAAAAATATATCAGATTCTGAGACTTTTTCTGTATAGAAAAAATGTCTCATATTCTGATACTTCTTCTATATAGGAAAAATGTCTCAGATTTTGAGGCATTTTCTATATAGAAAAAATGTCTCAGATTCTGGGACTTTTTCTATATAGAAAAAATGTTTCAGATTCTGGGACTTTTTCTATATCGAAAAAATTTCACAGATTCTGAGATTTTTCTATATAGAAAAAATGTCTCCGATTCTTAAATTTTTTCTATTTCTCTAATGTCTCAGATTCTGAGATTTTTTTCTATATAGAGAGAGTTTTTCTACATAGAAAAAATGTCTTAGATTTTGAGACGTTTCTATATAGAAAAAATGTCTCAGATTCTGAGATTTTTTCTATAAAGAAAAAAATTTCTCAGATTTTAAGGCTTTTTCTATAGAAAAAATTGTTTAGATTCTGCTACTTTTCCTAAAGGAAAAATTCTCAGACTAATTTTAGTATATTTTTTCAAAAATATTGTCCTAAATGCTATGCACTATTTTTAACTAAATATAGGTTCACAGAATTCTATTAAACTATAATTAAGTTGCAACCTTGTCAACGTTTTGTTTGCCTTTAAATGCAATGCATTTTTTTGCAGTTTCTCGCTGTGGAAAACGTTTTTTGGTTTATAAAAACGATCTTCTTTTTGGCAACAATTGGTATCATAAGGGTCAAATAGTTTAAGCAGAAGAAAGTTATGCGCATACAGCCAAACAATAGCAGCAGTAGCAACAAAAAAAAAATTAGGCAGTGGCTGGTTGTAGTAGCCAAAATCTAATGAAACTGAAGAAGAGAAAAATTAGAAAATCTTGATGATTTTTTTTTGTTGTTGTTGTTGTTGTTTAAGCATGACGTGATGATGTTGCCACTATGACTTTAGCATAATCAATGAATGCACATCTTTTAAACAATTTCCCTCTCTACCAGTAGTTTTTTTGTTGTTGTTGTTTTGGAAGCCTTGTAAATAATTCCCCTTTGGTAAATAATTGAACGCATGTAATCAGTTTTTGATTTTTGTTTCGAGTAGTTAGTGTTTAAGCTGCCAGATTTGCCACTGATTTGTAAATTTTTTTTACTTACCAAAAATTATTTTGGAATTTGCTAGTTTTTTTTTTGCTAGTTTCATTGTTGAATATCTTCACTTTGATTTTCAGTAGCATCTTTTATTTTCTGCCTCATTTTTTGCTTTTATTTTCCATTATTATTTCGCTGTAGTTTTTTCGGTAGTTTTGTCCACGTTTATTTTTTTTAGTTTTTTTGGGTAAAAGTGCAACTAAACATCAATTACCCCAATTCCCAGGCCAATGTTGCATGTTGCAACTATATTGAGAATTGAATTGTGAATTGCAAACACAAAAACACACAACAAAATGAATTTAGTTTTTTTTTTTTGTTGTTCAGTTATAAAATGAGTGCCACATTAGAGCAATGAAATTAATGCAACAACTCCCCAACGTCCTCGACGTTGCTTAGACTTAAAAAAGAAGCGTATGATTTAAGAGTGAGAGCTTCTATTTTAAAATGATTTTTTGGGTAATTTTTCAAATAAGGAAGACCAAAAAAATAAAGAAAAATTTAAAGAAAATTGTTTACATTTAAATGGTGAGAAAGAAAATATATTCATTTAAAGATTTAATTAAATTGATTTAAAGTTAATGAATGTTTCATTAAACTTTGTTGCAGGGATGATTTAAATTTTTTTTAAATGTCAAAGTTAATGAATATTTGAGTATTCAAAGTTCATGAAAAATTTTAGTAGTATAAAATAATTTTGATGCATTTTGTTTAATAGAAAAATTTTTAGTCATATTATTTTCTACAAAAAAGTTTGAGTTTTTGAAAATGTTTTTTCTAGTATATAAAACCTCAGGTTCTGAGAACTTTTTAACATTATAATGTTTTTAGGCTGGTGTCTAATTTTAAAAAAGTTGCAGGACGCCACCTCAGTTTGACTATATAGGCTAACAATTAACGAAAAAGAAAACAAGAATTACTATTTTCATATTCTTAAAACCAAAAATTTTAATAATTTGGGTTTGTAACTTGGATAATAATTCACCTTGTGATGAATAAACCCGTTTTTCACCAGCTGGTGAATAAAAAGTAACATAATTATTTTTCAACAAAATTTATTTTTTTTTTTTATAAAAATTTTTTTTTTTCATAAATTTTTTTTTCATCAATTTTTTTTCATCAAATTTTTTATTCCATCATTTTTTTTTATCCAACTTTTTTTTCATCAATTTTTTTTTTCATAAATTTTTCATCATTTTTTTTTTATCAATTTTTTTTTAAAGGCCGAATAAATACATTTCATTTTTATGTACCTTTTGGTACTAAAAATAAAAAAAAACAACAAATTTTTTTCTATCAATTTTTTTTTTTTTTTCATTAATTTTTTTTTCATCATTTTTTTTTCATCAAAAATTTTTTTTTCATCAAAATTTTTTTTCCATCAAAAATTTTTTTTTCATATTTTTTTTTTTTGTTTTTTCAACAAATTTTTTTTTCATCAATTTTTTTTTCATTAATTTTTTTTTTTCATAAAATTTTTTTTCATCAAAATTTTTTTTTTATAATTTTTTTTTATCATATTTTTTGATCAATTTTTTTCATCAAATTTTTTATTATTAATTTTTTGATAATTTTTTTTTCATCAATATTTTTTCAACAAATTTTTTATCAAATTTTTTATTATCAATTTTTTGATAATTTTTTTTTCATCAAATTTTTTTATGAAATTTTTTATAATAAATTTTTTTCTCATCTAAAAATTTTCTTTGTCAAATTTTTTTTCATCAATTTCTTTTTACATCAAAAAATTTTTCTTTTCATTAAAATTTTGTTTTTCGTGAAAAAAAAAAAAAATTTACCAACACTACTTTTTCACCAAGTCTAAGCTTTTCGCATAAAAATATTCCATTTGTTTATCAAATGTACATAAAATAAGTAAGAGTGGTATATTCTTTGGTGACGAATCTTTTTTAGTTTCCAAAATGTAAAAACATATTTTTGCACTCACTTACGAAATGTACAGCTCTTTTGCTTTTTTAATGAGGTCCTCGACTGATATTTCAATTCGTTTTGCATTGAATAGCAAAGTAATATAACAGTATTTTTTCTAAAAAAAAAACCTTTACTTTGGCAAGTACACCCAAATCTTCCACAAAACATTATCATGATTTAATGTTTTGGGCAAAAGTACAAATTTCGCAGGCATTTTTTTATGTAGAAAAAGTCACAGATTCTGGGAAATTTTTTTATTCAGAAAAAGTCTTAGATTTAGAAAAAGTTATTACGGAACTTTATTACCCAAAGTATCGTTTAAGCCATAGCGAAGGCCCCGAAAAACCAATAAAATCTCTTACCGAAAAAAAAACTTTTTTTTATTTTTCTTTAAGAGAAATTTTCACTACATAAAAAGTCTCAAATTCATAGAAATTCTTTCCATAAAAAGTGCCAGATTCTGAAAATTTTTTTTCTATGTAAAAAAAGTCTCAGATTCCGAGACATCTTTTTTATGTAAAAACAGTATCAGATTTTGAGAAATTTTTTCTGTATGGAAAAATTCTCAGATCCAGAATATACAGAATAGCCTACTTGGCGTATCGGTCTAGAGTGATTGTACGTTACAAGCAGTTAATAGCAAAGTATTACAGATGATGATGAGTTCAATCCTTGTCGGCTGCGATCTGTTAATAATTTTCACATATAGAGTTTTATTGACTATTAACTACATAAATTTGGCATTAAAAGTTTTTCTGAAGATTATTATAACTGGATAATATAAAACTAGTAAGAAACAAACCAGGATGTCTTAAATTTTTAGAAAAATTAAAATTTTTCTTTCACACTTTTCTCAATTCAAAACCATATATAACAAATCAAAAAAATTATAATACATAATTATAATTGGAGCCTGAGCTCGACTGTCTTTACAGAAACAATAATTTAAAATTTTAATTGTTTTTTTAATTTAATATCAATTAAATTTTTAATTAATATAATTATTTTAAAAACAAATTTTTAATTTTTTTTTTAATTAACATTTTAATTGTTTTTTAATTTAATATTATTTAAATATTTAATTAATGTAATTAATTGTTTAATTAAATTTTTATCTTTACTTATTTTTTTTTTGTTTTGTTTTCCGTGTGTGCGAGTATGTGTTTTTCTCTTGCAGTCCCAGTAAACCAAAGGTTCCGACTTTTTCGGAAGTCAGACATTTCGTAACGAATTCGTTAAGACATTTCCGTAGTTTGTCTAAAGTTAGACAATCTACCGAAATGTCTTAAAGAATTCGTTACGACATTTCGGTAGTTTGTCTAAAGTCAGACAATCTACCGAAATGCCTTAACGAATTCGTTACGATATTTGATGAAAAACTTAACGAATTCGTAACGACATTTCGGTAGTTTGTCTGAACACGTGTTTTTTGGTCAGTTCATGTTTCATTTTTTTAATGCGTGTTGTGCAAATAAAAGTCTCTAAATAAATATATAAAACTTTGATTTATAAGAAGGCAAAAGCCAGTGAAAAGTTTAAAGCAATGAATTAAATAAAAATAATTTCAATAAACTTGGAAAAATTCAATTACTATGCAATGAAGAATTTCCACGAAAGCAGCATGAAGCGGTACTTCGCAGTTAAAACAAAAACATGTCGCGTCAGGCTTTTAAAAACTCCTTTAATTACAAAGACAAAAACAAAGACGACTAAAGAATCTGATCCTAAGTTATAATTATGGTTTTATATATTTATTTAATTTTTTGTTTATTATTTTATATATTATTTAATACGATTTTCATGTATCATAACATATTGGAATAAATAAATAAAATAAAAAAATATTTTTTCATAGATAATTATTAAATCTTGCCGAAATCGTTACGAAATGTCGTAACGAAATCGTTAAGAAATGTCGTAACGAAATCGTTAAGAAATGTCGTAACGAAATCGTTGCGAAATGTCTTAACGAAATCGTACCGACACTTCGTTCCGAATTCGTGCAACCATTTCATATGACTTTCGTTACGAATTCTTAACGATTTCGGTTAAGAAATCGGAAGCTTTTGCCGACGTGTCGTTACGAATTCGTAACGAATTCGGAACCTCCCAATAAACCAAAGGTTCCGACTTCGTTACGAATTCGTAACGACACGTCGGCAAAAGCTTCCGATTTCGGTACCGAAATCGTTAAGAATTCGTAACGAAAGTCATATGAAATGGTTGCACGAATTCGGAACGAAGTATCGGTACGATTTCGTTAAGACATTTCGTAACGATTTCGTTACGACATTTCTTAACGATTTCGTTACGACATTTCTTAACGATTTCGTTACGACATTTCGTAACGATTTCGGCAAGATTTAATAATTATTTATGAAAAAAATATTGTTTAGTTTATTTATTTATTTATTCCAATATGTTATGATACATAAAAATCGTATTAAATAATATAAACAAAAAATCAAATAAATAATATATAAAACCATAATTATAACTTAGGATCAGATTCTTCAGTCATCTTTGTTTTTGTCTTTGTAATTAAAGGAGTTTTTAAAAGCCTGACGCGACATTTTTTTGTTTTAACTGCGAAGAACCGCTTAACCATTACGATGCTGCTTTCGTGGAAATTCTTTTGTGCATATTTATTGAATTTTTCCATGTTTATTGAAATTATTTTTATTTAATTCATTGCTTTAAACTTTTGACTGGCTTTTGTCTTCTTCTAAATCAAAGTTTTATATATTTATTTAGAAACTTTATTTGCACAACTCGCATTAAAAAAATGAAACATGAACTGACCAAAAAAACACTTGTTCAGATAAACTACCGAAATGTCGTTACGAATTCGTTAAGACGTTTCGGCAGTTTGTCTGACTTCAGACAAACTACCGAAATGTCGTAACAAATTCGTTAAGACATTTCGGTAGATTGTCTGACTTTAGACAAACTACCGAAATGTCTTAACGAATTCGTTACGAAATGTCTGACTTCCGAAAAAGTCGGAACCTTTGGTTTACTGGGCTTTGGTATACTGGGGTGTTTTACTTACAAAAACACATACAGATGTAGAAACAGTTTGTTAAAAGTTTTTTATTTCTCATATAGATTTTTGAATTCTCGTTATACCCTACACCACTCTGTGGTACAGGGTATAATAAGTTTGTACTGATGTGTGTAACTACCTGAAATATTGGTCCTAGACCTACCTTCAAGTATACCGATCGACTTAGAATTACTTTTTGAGTCGATTTAGCGATGTCCGTCCGTACGTCTGTCCGTCCGTCTGTCAATCTATCAGTTTAAGCACGATACAGGTCGCAATTTTCAATCAATTGACTTGAAATTTGAAACTTAAGCATATTTTGGCTCAAGGACGAAGCCTATTGAAATTGGAGAAAATCGGTCCATGTTAGCCCCCATACAAACGCCCCCTTTGGATTCGGCTTTAATGACTCTAATAACCGTATTATAATAGATATCGCTTTGAAGTTCAGCAAGTAATCAAATTTTGTATGCACAAATAACCATTCCAAATTTCAAAGGAATCGGGTCAGTCCTTCTGGTATTCCTCATACAAACCACCTTCCCGATATTCACATAATTCCCTCAAAATTCACATAATTCACTCAAAAAATGGAAATATTTGATAAAAAAATTATTTTTAGGTGCTAAACGTGTACTTTAGCAACCTTATCAAATCGGAATATAATTGGACCATTTTTGGACTTAGTCCCCCATATAAAAATTTCTACCGATATTCAGTTAAATTGGTCTATAGACAAAAAAATAAACCAATTCCGCTTAAAATTGATCTGTGTGTGTTTTCTACACTTAATAAATATCTAACAAAAGACAGATACAATCGGTCCATGTTTGGACTTGGGACCCATTTTCCGGAAAACACTGGTGTAGGGTATCATATGGTCGGTCTTGACCGACTATAACTTTCTTACTTGTTTATTTCTCATTTAGATTTTTGAATTCTCATTATACCCTACATCACTCTGTGGTGTAGGGTATAATAAGTTTGTGCTGATGTTTGTAACTACCCGAAATATTGGTCCTAGACCTACCTTCAAGTATACCAATCGACTTAGAATTACTTTTTGAGTCGATTTAGCGATGTCCATCCGTCCGTCCGTCCGTCCGTCCGTCCGTCTTTCCATCTATCGGTTTAAGCACGATACAATTCGCAATTTTCAATCAATTGGTTTGAAAATTGAAACTTAAGCATTTTTTGGCTCAAGGACGATTGAAATTAGATAAAAGCGGTCTGTGTTAAGACCTAGCCCCCATACAAACGCCCCCTTTGGATTAGGCTTAAATGACTCTAACAACCGTATTTAAATAGATATCGCTTTGAAATTTAACAGGTAATCAAACTTTGTATGCACAAATCATCATTCCAAATTGCAAAGGAATCGGGTCAGTCCTTCTGGTAGTCCCCATACAAACCACCCTCCCGATATTCACATAATTCTCTCAAAATTCATAAAAATGTAAATATTTGATAAAAATTTTATTTTTAGGTATTAAACGTGTACTTTAGTAACCAAATCAAATGGGAATATAATTGGACGATTTTTAGACTTATTGTTAGTCCCCCATATAAAGATTTCGACCGATATTCAGTAAAATCGGTCTATTGGCAAAAATTAAACGAATTCCACTAAAATTTGATCTATGTGTGTTTTGTACCCATTTTCCGGTAAACACTGGTGTAGAGTATCATATACTTGTTTTGTTTATAGTTTTATGTGTATGTATATAAAAAGTTTATACCTAACTTTATAAAATTGTCTTAATGACTATGTCTTTACGGCACAAATATATTTGGTAAAGTTTGAAAGTTTGAAAAAAAAAATTTTTTAAATTATTTATTTTTTAAAAAATTAATTATTTTTATTTTTTTTTTTAATTTGTACAATTAAAATTTTAATTTGTTTCCGAATGTTTTTTGAATAAAATTTTTAATTTATATAAATAAAATTTTAATTTTTTTTTAATTAAATTTTTTAATTTATAGTATTAAGTTTTTATTTAACTAAATAAACATTTATTTTTAATTAACGACATACAAATATTTTTAATTTATATGCGCATTTTAGTGATTGGTCTGGATTTAATTAATTTTTTAATTAAATCTACGAATTTTTTAAATATTTTTTTTTCTGTGTGGATTGATTTTTCGGCAGGTTAACCTTCATTCCTAATTTTAAGTCTCTAGCTTCATTGGTTCCGGCTGTGCGACTATTTTATGTAAAGATTTTAGAAAAATCCAAGTCAACCCAAGTGCAGACCTTCCTTGTTATTTCATAATATGAGGAATTTTTAATTAAAAAAAAACTGTGCCACTAATTGTTAGAAAAATTCTAATCTCATCTCAGTCTTTACTTTGAATGTCTTTAAAAATGAACAGAAACTGTTAACTTAAATTGACTGTCAATTGGCAAGAACAACAAGTGCCGTTTTTTTTTTTTGTTCTTCTTTTTAGCATATAATGCCACCTCATGCCATCTACCATGTGTACAGCACAAGTGTAGATGTTGCACTTGTAAGCAAAGTGTCAATGTTTTGTAACTTGCAACATAGAGACGTACACCAAGTAAATTAAATTTTTTCAATGAAGCTGAAGCACTTTAAGATTAATCTGAGGATTTTATAACATTAACCAATAGAGTAAAAACAAACTGTTTATTTGAGAAATTCTTGAGATTTAAATATTTAGAATAAAATGAAGTAGAGAGGAATTTAAAAGAAATTAAGTGCGGGTGTCATTGTGGAAAATGTATCAAAAATAGACACTTTTTCTTTATTAAATTTAAGTCGACACATATTTTTGCTCCGGACGATATACCTGTTAGTTTGGGAGTTACCGGAATTTTTCCGAAGGTTCACATTGTTTTATAAGGTGGCAATGAAATCATTAAACACAGAAATGGCCGATAAGCCGAGACACCCCTTTAAATTGTCTTTTATATATACATTTATTTTAAGTTTCAGGGAAATCGGTGAAAAACGGGTAAAGTAATTCTCTTTAAATAGTCTGAAAAAATGTTTAATAATTTCTGATTAAAAAAATGTAAAAATTGTTTTATTTGACCTTTAAAATATTATATTTTTATTAGGTTTATAGTGGTCATTATTTCCTTTAATAACTAAAACTATGATGTTCTTATAAAATAATTTTCAAGAAAATTATTTTTCTGTTTTAAATGTATTTATGTTTATCTTGTTTGCAAGACTTAGTCAACACGTGCTTTGGAATTTCTCAGATTTTATTGTGAAGACTATTTAGCAAATATAAAAACCCTATACTACAAGCAGCAAAGGGAATTTAAATGACAAATCGCTTATGTTCAAACAAAAATATTAATACATATTCAAATCTACCCCAGTTGGCAAAATAAAGTCACACCTGACATACTGCTGACACTCCCTTTATGAAATCGCTGACATCTTCATACAATTTTTCAAAATGTCATCAATGACATGTCAGCAGATGGTCAGCAGTGTCCACCAGTATCAGCGGCCACTAACAATTCGTTTAAACAACCGCTGACCAACTGCTGACATGTCATTGATGACATTTTGAAGAATTGTATGAAGATGTCAGCAATTTTATAAAGGGCGAGTCGGCAGTAAGTCAGGTGCGATTTTTTTTGCCGACTGGGACATTCATTCAGAATTAGAAGAAGAAAATTATACAATCTCTCAGTAAGATCACGATAGTCAAATAACTGGAATTAACCTACTCAAAATAAAAATAAAATATTTTAGAATCTGAGAACATCTTTTTTAGCGTATGTTATATTATCTTAGATTTTCCAACCTTAAAAAATGAATGATTGATTGACTTGCTGATTGACTACTTCAGACTTGAAATTTTTAATGTAGTTCACCTACCGGAAAATAGATCCACTTAGGCTAGGTTTATGAAAATATTAATTTTAAGGTTAAGAGCGGGTGAAAAGGGGGACTTATTGGCACTTTTTATATTTCCTGAAATAATGGTCACAGAAACTTGATATTTTGAATATAGGACCGATCGAAGGAAAAAATACGTAATTTGAGGGGATAATAAGTAAAAAAGTTAAATTCGGTCTTGCCGAATGTATTGATAATCACCGCCCTCCCCCCGCAATGTAAAAAAATATTATTTGCAAAAAAAAAATGTTTTGGAAAAAAAAATTCCTCGTAGAAAAAAAAATTATGGTAAAAAAAAATTCCGCGAGTTGTAACGACGAGTTTCCTCCGTTAGCTGGGGTATAGCTCGAGGGGGTATGGATCGTCACAGAAATTTGTATTTGCTGAGACAGAGAGTAAAAGACTGGTTGAAAGAGAGTAAAACTAAAACTAGGGAACGGTGACCGGGCTGGCGGGACGGAGGCAGCGATGTAAATTTCAAGCTCGGGCACCTGGCGACAGCACTCCCTAGACGCGAGCAGCGGAAATAATCCAAGCTAGGGTACCTGGCGACAGCACTCCCTAGACGCGAGCAGTGAAAATAATCCAAGCTAGGGCACCTGGCGACAGCACTCCCTAGACGCGAGCGGCGAAAATAATCCAAGCTAGGGCACCTGGCGACAGCGCTCCCTATACGCGTGCAGCGAAAATAATCCAAGCTAGGGCATCTGGCGACAGCACTCTCAGACGCGAGCAGTGAAAGTAATCCAAGCTAGGGCACCTGGCGCCAGCACTCCCTAGACGCGAGCAGATAAAATAATCCAAGCTAGGGCACCTGGCGACAGCACTCCCTATACGCGAGCAGCGAAAATAATCCAAGCTAGGGCACCTGGCGATAGCACTCCCTAGACGCGAGCAGAGAAAATAATCCAAGCTAGGGCACCTGGCGACAGCACTCCCTATACGCGACTGCGAAAATAATCCAAGCAAGGGCACCTGGCGACAGCACTCCCTAGACGCGAGCAGAGAAAATAATCCAAGCTAGGGCACCTGGTGACAGCACTCCCTATGCGCTAGCAGCGAAAATAATTCCCTGGCGACAGCACTCCCTAGACACGAGCTGAAAAATCCAATAGAACTTGGGGCACCTGGCGACAGCACTCCCCAATAGCGATAAACTTAGTAAACTAGAGACGTACCCAAGTGTACTGCTTCACGGCCACCAGCAAACTGAACGAGTTTGTTGCTTGCTGTTACTTATATACTGGTTCAACAGCTCATACCTATACTCAGTATGGTGAGAATAACATATGCGTGGTGGGTTTTATATCCAGCCAGGTTATCCCACTATGAAGTTGTTATAAATGTCGTTTACGATTGTCGCCATTTGATTTATGTGGGTTGGTACACTCAAAATAATTCTACAGTAAAAGGTTTAGTAAGTGATTTTGTACCAAAATCTACTAATTATTTACTAATTTTAGTATCTTCAAAGTACTAAAATTAGTAATTTTTACTGGTTTTCAATATTTTAGTAAAAAATTTTAGTATTGGTTACCAATTTCTGCACTAGGTCCTTTTGGACTAACATTTAGTTAATTTTTTAGTATTGAATACCCACGTTTTTTTTGGGTGTAGGGTTTATTATATTTATATACGATGGTGTGGACAAAAACGAACGTGTGACTTTTTTCCTCACAGAGTATATTTTTTTGTAAAAAAATATGTTTTTACCTGTTTAAATATAATTCTGTGTCCAATTGTGTTCACATTTGTCAGCGAGCAGCCGAATTAATGCATTCTGTATTTTTAGGTTATGTGGAATATACCAAAATATTCTAGTTGTCTTTACATTTTCGTTTATAACGTTTGAACCGCTAAACCGATTTCACTTAAATACAAAACCAATTTGCTCAATGCAACAGCAAGTAAATATCTTACGTTTTAGGCAAATTTGTGTAATACTTTGGACGTGATCGCCATTTCAACAGATAGACAGACATAGCTAGAATGTCTCACTGATCAATAACTTTGTTCAACAAATTTGAAGTGACTTAACGAATTTGGTTTGAACTAAAAGAAATTAAAGTACTGTAATAGTAGAAAAAGCCCCCAGATATTAAGGTCACGTACTCACATTTGTTTATGACTCACTGAAGTTTTTTCAAAGGCGTGCGGAAGAAGAGAAAAAAATTGTGTAAATAAACTTCTGAACTAAGTTCTGTTTACAAAAAAATTTAATTACAAAAATTAATTAAAAAAAATAGAAAAAAATTAATCACTCACTCAAAAACTTTAAAAACTCACGTAGATTTTTTATCTCACGCTCACTCACAATTACGTGATTGAAATAAAAATCACTTACACTCACGCGTGATTTACGTGAATCCCGCACATTACATGATCAGCGTCCATCGCTAGTTCATGAGGTAAAGCAACTATAAGTTGATAACGATGAGCCACGACGAAAAATAAGAGAGATTACCGAATACGGATATCCGTAGAGGAAACTCTACCTTTTTGAAATTTCACAACTTCAACAGAACTTCACTTAATTCTACAAACGCGGAGATTTGCCAAAGTGAAAAAAAATACTAAAAATTTTTGAAAATCCCGAAAATTTTCCAAAAATCTTGCGAATCCCGGGATTCAATATATCCCGAAAATCCCGGGATCCAGAAATCGGGATCCCGAATATATCTCGCAATACATTATTTTTATTATTTTGGCACGCTGAAAACAAATATCAAATAATATCCTAAATCGGTGTTGCGGATTTTGTGTTATCGTCATTTGAAATTTGTCAAAAAATTTTAAAAAATGGCGGTTTTTTCTTACGTTCAAGAAATTTTTTAAAAAAGTCCTAAAATTTTGGTTACTTTAACTATTTTATAGAGCAGGAGACATGCTTTTATTTTAACTTAATTAGAGGCAAATCAGAACATTTTAACTCATGGCGCCCTCCGAGCAAAGGTTCGAGGTTTTGGTGAAAATTTTGCAAGAAACCAAAACTTTTATGGAAGGGCTCTACTTTTTAAAATGATGGGATTGTGTCAAGCTCTTAAAAAGGGTAAGAAATTTTGAGATTTAGGAGATTTAGGAAAACCCGCCATTTTTTGCAAATTTCAAATAGCGATATCTCAACAACCGGTTGACCGATTTTAAAAATTCTATGACTTTCGTGTTCAAAAATCCAAAACTTTGTCCGCCGGGCGCCACGTGTTAATTTAATTCGATGGACCACAAATTTGTACCATATATTTTTTCTATTCTAATGTGCTATGATATCTTCAGTAAAATTTTATGGTGTTTCTTTTCTAATAACATTTAACTCCCTATAGCTCATTTTAAGAGGTCATTCTTGCCCTTTTACAAAAACTGTCATAGAAGTACAATAAAACGTGAATTTTAAGGGTTAAAATGTTTACCGAATATTTTGTGCGTCAAATTACACTAGGGATCGTCGAAGGTTTTAAATATATCAAGCCGGATTTTAAAAAATTTAATTCATTCGACATACAAACCTGTTTTTTTAATTTAAAATCATGTGGGAAATAAATTGTATTAATACTTAGTAATAAAAAATTCTTATTGAAAAGGTAAAAAATAATGAAAATAAAATATTAACAACATTGTTGTCAATAAGTGCCAAATGAAATTTTGAATGAATTCTTAAATAACCACTGACTGCGCTAAGCTCTGAGAAGATAAAGAATAAAATTTATGAAAACAAAATATAAAATTTAATAAACCACAACAATTTTTTATTTAAAAATTTTTATAACTTTATACAAAGTTATACCATTCATTGGTTTTGGTATAAAATTGTCATTGTATAAAATTACCCCAAGTACAAGTGCAATTGCAATTTGGTAAAGTGAGTGTTTTCAACTCAATAATAATAAAAAAATAAAATAAAATTATTGACAGGTATCAAAATATCAGCCAACATTCAAGCTCCTGAAAGCCTTCAATTTTCTTCAATATACCACAAATTGTTAACATGAGAAAATTTATTTTTGATTTAAAAAAAAAAATAAAATCTTAAAATATTTAATCTTAAATCTGTCAGTGGAGAATTTTTGTGAATGTTGGTATTGGGTTTTTTTGTATTATTTTTCTGAATCCCCACAAAAATTGACACAAAGTATTGAATTGTTTTTTGTTTTTGATGTGTTTGTTATTGACGTGCCATTGTCATGTTGTTATGTGTCAATAATATTGGCAAACAATTTTTAAACAATTTCTTTCGTTTGTCCGTTTGTTAAAAAAAAAAATCCTTTGAAATATTGTTAAACAACATTTTTCTTTAAAGATGCGTATAAACACAAATATTTAACAATTTTTTTTTGTAAGGTGCTGGTGAAAAATATTTGAAATATGTTGCAGCAAGTGTTTGGAAAAAAAAAAAAAAATTAAAAGGCGGTATTGACAGTTTTCAATTAAAATTTGTTAAATATCATTTTTGTTGAATTTAAACTGTAAAGTGAAATTTTCTAATAATTGACAATTTTATTAGCAATGATACATTAACAGATGCAGTAGCAGTAAACAGACAGACATTTTATAGAAAAACTGTCTCAGACAATGAGAATTTTTTTTAAGCGTCAGATGTCTTTTAATCTGAGATTTTTCTTCTTAAATTACTGAGGGTTGGCAACAATGAGAAAATACAACGCAGTTAAAAATAGATTGTTCGGCCAAATGATAACATCTGAGTAATGTGAAATGATTAATTCTCATTTTTTCTTTATTTCAAAGTTTGTTTAAGTACCTGTTCTTAAAATGACACAGTTTGAGTGTGACAATCAAAAAGTGCTTATAATAGAAGGGTGGCTACTAGGGTAATTGATTACACTGTGCAACAAATTTTAGGTCATCTCTTTGAGCCTTAATGGATTTAATGCCATATGAAATAAGACTATCAAATAGACAAAATCACCAATGGGTTTTGCATAGTCAGTTCGGTTTTCTTTTTTGTGGCCCACAGAAGTTTTTAATTTTTTATCAAAGGCGTTTGAAAAACATCAAAAAATCTACCCAGTCAGAAATTGCTGACGGTTATAAAAATATAGCGTTGCCCCAACACTGTTTTTTGTATCACCCGTGTTGAGTCAGCACCACTCCTGCAGTGCTGCGGCAGCACTGTATTTACTAAATTTACAACCATTTTCAAGTTTATTGATTTTTTAGTTTTAAATAAAAAAGTCTTTGTTTTGTTAAAAAAATTAACAGCATTCAAAAGAAAATTAAAAATTATAATAAAAAATACCACCCCTCTTAGGATAATATAAACTCCAGACAAGGAAAAACTCCGAATTTAATTAAAAACTATGTCTGCGTGTTTTGCAATCACGCAATAATGGCTAAGCCGAATCTGTCACTAAGATAGCACTAACCGAGCGGGAACTGTAGGTCATATAATATTGCGATTCGCAAAGGGGTATAAAAATGGCACTTCATTTTTTATTAAATAAAAAGTAATTTCTTCCTCTTCCGCAATCACACAAATAGTGCTAAACCGATTTCAATTAAATTTGCAGCGCAGATAGTACTAACCGAGGACGCAACTGGGAACTTTAGGCAACATTAATCCACGAATCGATAAAGATGCCTAAAATAACAAATCTGCTTTGTAATATTCTTAGCGTTACGTCTGTCCGTTCGCAATCACGCAAAAATGGCTGAACCGATTTTGTTGAGATTTCTCTATAGATAATGCTTACCGAGAGTGGAACTAAAGGCTACTAGCTGGCCCAGCAATACCAAAAACTTTTGGTTTTTCTGTTTTTTTTTTTGGTGCAGCAGTTTCCTGCTGCTGTATTGTAAAGAAATAATAAATTTGACATCAATTTAAAAAAAATGCAACTCTGTTATTAAAAAAGCGTAATAAACAGTTACCACAGTACTTTTTTCACTGCCACATTTTATATTTGGAAGTTTTTCGGTCAAATATTTATTAAAAAAATACATAAAATGGTTAAGAACAAAGAAAAACCACAAAAAATCCAAATGAGTATAAAAGTTCTTTTACCGACTTGGAAAATATTTGTTCATATATTATTTTCTTTAAGATGTACAAAAGCGTCGAAAAACCATCCTCTGACTTTATTTTTTGACGTTGGGAGGTCACTGTAAAATTTGTAAATCCAACGCCTTGCCGACGTCAGAAAATAGCGTCGCCAGACCGTACTCCGACGTTATCATTTAGTCGTTGGGGAGACGTTGTAAATTTGTTTAGCCGACGTTATGCCAGCGTTTGGGCCACTGTCGCCAACGCTTTGCCGACACTGATCCGATTGTATTTTTCTGACTAGGTATAATAAAAACACATCTGAGCTTCAAAATACACTCAAAATAATTCTACATTAAAAGGTTTAGTAAGTGATATTGTACCAAAATCTACTAATTCGTTACTAATTTTAGTATCTTCAAAGTACTAACATTAGTAATTTTTACTGGATTTGACTAATATTAGTTAAAAATTTTAGTATTGGTTACCAATTTCTGCACTAGGTCCTTTTGGACTAAAATTAGTTAAATTTTTAGTATTGAATACCCACGTTTTTTTTTTGGGTGTATGGTTTAATGTCTTCAGTAAAACCGTATGGCGGTTATTTTCTTGGAATATATTAACCGTCTAACTGTCATTTGTAGTAGTTCAAAACCTAAAGAAGTCTAATAAAACGTCTATATATTTGGACAATAACAATAAGGAAATCCGTCCAAACAATGACAACATTCGCAATCGGAGTTTCGAAGAATGAAATCCTTTTCGAATGAATTCTGAAAAAACTCAATTCAATTTTCATAGTCAGTAATGCATTCAATTTCATAAATCAACAATGAATGCAGTCCTTGGAATTCATTCGATTGAATGGAAAAAAAAGAATGCATTCGATTTCTTGTTCATTCGATTTAGAAAAATCGTATGCATTCTATTTTTTATCATTCCACTGCGAATGAAATCGATTTTCTAAATAGATAGACCAAAACGGAGCCAAATTTTGGTCCACAGTGTCGCCGACTCTCTTTACATACAATGGCCCTAATTTGAATCCAAAAAAATTGGTGTTCCCGAAAATTTTAAAAATGCACAATTCAACTGCCTACACGACAAAAAGTGTGAACAGTGTTGGTCATACTATGGACAAAAAATTGGCTTCGTTTTGCGTTATCTTGGTTAGTTTTTAAAGTTTTTTATGCAATGAATGCATAAGCCATTCGATTTTTCAAATTGAATGAAAAGAAAATCGATTGCATTCGCAAGTGAATGCATTCAAATTTTGAAAGTCGAATGAAAAAAAATCGAATGCATTCGATTTTTGAAAGTCAAATGAATAATAAATCGAATGCATTCGCTATTTATTAATCGAATAAGTCTAAAGTGAATTCATTCAATTCGATAAAATGTGATTGGGAAATGCAATCACTTAATTTTCATTCAGAATGCCAAATCGAATTAAGGAATGAAATTCTTCGAAGCTCTGTTCGCAATTAACTAAATTTGGACAAGGAATTTACAATTTACTAAAAAGTTCCGAAGAGAAATGTTAGCGCCACGTAATGTAAACATTCTTTCGTGGGAAGATAAAAGAAGAGAAAACCCTCAATTCTGCTAAATCGCTAGTGTTGCAGACAGTGTCATCCACGCCGGTAACAGTGGAGAGATGATTCTCGGGAGTTAAATACATAATGAGCCCAAGTCGTATACTCAGAAGAAAAACTCTGTCAAGAAATCTGTAAAACAACTTTCAGTTTGAATTAAAAGACTTTTAACAGATTTTTCTACTAAAATGGATACTTTTAATTATTTCTCTGTCATTATGTTTTAAAAAATAACAGACAATTTTCTGTATTTTTACTGACTCTGTTTGCTGACTTTAATTTTTTTTTGTACAAACTTTAGCAGATTATTTTTCTGTTTTACACACATTTTTAGTTGGCATTTTTGTAATTTTTCTCTGATGTAAACAGAAATATTTAGTAGTTCTTTTTATTAAGAAAATGTTCTCGAAAAATGTTTTTCTTTAATTTTATTGAAAAAAAAAATTATTGAAAATCAGCATAACTAAAAAATTGGTCGCTTTAAAATTTTTTTTTTTAAATTTTCTTTTTGTGAATTTATCGTGTTGCTAATTTGTTTTGCGCTGTTTTTTCCTCTCCCGCTTTTTTTTTTAAACCTGGCTACACCTCCTTACTGCTGCTTCTCCTTCTGCACCTCCCCCGAAAATGTCCCTGTCAATATTTGTGTTGTTTTTTTTTTTTGGTTAAATGTTCATACCCACTTTTACTAGTTTTTATTGCTTCTTTTATAACAGAAAATGTCCCTGTCAATATTTGTGTTGTTTTTTTTTTGTTAAATGTTCATACCCACTTTTACTAGTTTTTATTGCTTCTTTTATAACAGTTAAAAAAAGTCCTTTTTACCCAGCAAAATATTTTGTTCAAAATAATCGGTTCCAGAACGCATCAAATTACCCTGCAAACGGTTCTATTTAACATTCCCGAATCAATGATTTTTGTTTGAAATTGTCCCGAAAGCAATCGTTTTTTAGAGCAAGTATTTTTTTTGAAAAATAATTTTACATAGAAAATGTTGTTGTGATTACCATAGAATATGTTCAAGAATCTATTGAACCAGGAATTTGTTCAAAAAAATTTTCCTGGGTATTAAATAAAATATAATTTCGATGTTCAGGTGGTTTATGAAATCAGCAGAATTTTCTGTTTAAATCAAAAGATTTATCTGCAGACTCTATCTGGTTTATCCAGACAGAAATTTAGCAAACCGCGTCAGCTTAAATCAGCTGATTTCTAAAATGGCTCAAAATGCGCAAACCGATTAGAAAGGGACAAATTTAAAATAGGCCTTTTTTGT
Organism: Pegoplata infirma; assembly: GCA_963921195.1. Classification (NCBI taxonomy): domain Eukaryota; kingdom Metazoa; phylum Arthropoda; class Insecta; order Diptera; family Anthomyiidae; genus Pegoplata; species Pegoplata infirma. Next base: position 270,436,048 of record OY992536.1, read on the forward strand.
TGGCAAACTTTGATTGTTACCATGCATCAAAACGAAAAAAAACGTCACCTTAACTTCCATAAATTTCTCAATTTAATTTAGCGTTGTTTGGAATAGTTTTGTAAAATATTACACATTTTCTATGAAATATTGATAAAATTAGTTTATTAGACGCAGTTTAGCTTGAAAGCAACACAAAAACATTTATCTTTTTTATTAATACCAAAGAGAGCCATTAACAATAAGAGAATCATTCACAATGTATGCAAGTTAATTTTTAACTTCTAGAATTTTGAGCGTTAACACTAATGTGAACTTTGTATGGTAGAACACTGATAATTATGCCAACAAAAAACGCCTAATATCAATTTTTGTTATTTTTTTTAGCAAAGCAGTGTTAAAATAACTAGATAAAAGAAAGTGAAAATGTACTTCTGAGCTACAAGTTTTGTTCTGATGTGATTTATAAAATGTAATGATGATTCTTTTCTATGACCAAATTAACCCTCTAGCTACGGTTTTATGGGGTTATTTTTGTCCTTGTTTAAAATAAATTTATAAACGTCTACGAAAAAAGACAGTTAAAGGGTTAAAATGGTCGACAAATATTTTGTGCATCAAATTTTACTTGGGGGTCATCAAAGCAGAAAAAAATTGTTTTGTTTCTTAAAAAAGTAAAGTTATAAAATTAGCACATATAATTTTTTTTTTGTGATAACACCGCTCTACAAATCTGAGGTTTGTCGCTGCGTTTTGGATGAAACCAACAAAAGTTGGTAGGTTTTGGTGCCCCATTTCCAAAACGGTCACTAAAATTTTTCTATCACGTCACAATTTTGAGAAAACCGCGGTTAAAGTGTCAAAAAAGGCTCATTTTGACAATTTTTGAACGCCTATAAAATAAGATCCTGACATGAAAAAGACTTGGCATCAAACTCATTCGAAAGTGTGTAATTTTCTCTTTAAGACAAGATCAAATCTTCTTGGAATTTAATTTTTTAAAAGAGTAAAAAAATCATTATCCAAAAGTGCTTTTAATCTAAAATTTACGTATGAATTTGTATGGAAATTTGTTAAAAAAACACTGTGGTAATAAACTAAATATTCAAAAAATGGAAGGTTTTTTGCTAATGATTTTTTTACCATTTTAGAAAATAATTTTTTAGAACATTTTACCTTATCTTTAAGAGAAAATTACAGACTTTGGAATGAGCTTGATACCAAGTCATTCGCATGCATGGATATTATTTTATAAGCTTCTAAAGTGGGTCAAAAATGCCCTTTTTCGGCACTTTAACCACCAATTACTCAAAATCCTGACGTGATAGACAAATTTGGGCTCCGGATTTGGAATCAGCGCAACAAACACTATGCAAATCACTAGCCAGATTCCAATACGCATTTTCTTGTAGAGCTGTGTGATTTACAAAAATTGTAATACTTTAGAACTTAAAATTTTTAAGCATTTTCTATATGCTATATGACCTTCCATCCTTTAATGGCCCATACCACATTTTAACCCTCTAACTGCCTTCTTTTATACACTTTTATTATGTCTTTTAAAAAATTACGGAAGTTAGAGGGTTAACTTGGTCAAAGAGAAGAATCGTCATAAAATTTTATAAAACACTATTAACAATACAAACCGACATTTAAAATCCTACTGATGATGACACTAACTGGGGTGTTTGAAACCGGTATAGGAAATACCAGAAATGTCTATAATTTTTAGAAATTCAATTTTTCTTCTGCATTTTTTCAACTTGAACCCTTATAACAAATATAATTAGAGCCCGTGCTCAATCTGTACTTACAGAAAAAATAAAAAAAAAATAAAATATTATTCAATGTAATTTTTAGCTCAAAAGTACATTTACACAATTTTTTTCATGTTATTTAACACTACTATGGAGTAAATCCATATCAACATAGCAAAAAAAATTAAATTTTTGACGTCAATCGACCCAAATTTCGTGAAATTCGGTATATATGTAGGGACTTACTCGACTAATACTCAAACAAAGTTTAAGACTTTTAACTTCCGTAGTTTTGGAAATATGACGTTTCAAAAGTCAAGAAAATCTTTTAAAGGGTAAATTATAAATATTTATATCTTGAAAAGTATTTGAGCTATATCACTCCCAGATAGCTTTTTTTAAAGGCAAAACCATCACTTTTAATATATCATTTCCCGAAAATTTTTATTTTGTGATCTTTTTCTTATTTCTGTACAATTCGCGATTCGCGAAAATATATCAAAAAAAGCGACATTTTTAAAAATCTGAAAAAATATATGTTAATGCTTTGAGTCTTAGCTACAAGGTCTAAAAATTTCGCGTTGGTGAACGTATTAAGTCCAGAGATATTAATGAAAATGTGTTGCCAAGTAGGAAATTTTTTCCAAATCTCATGAATATTTAATTATTATTTTTGAATATTTTTGCAAATACATAAAATAAAACGGTGAAAAAAGTAAAGTTGATGGTAATGTACGAGTACTACACATGAATACAATGTAACATAACTTTTTATCAATTACACTACTTAACAAAAGTCAACTTTTTTTTGCAGAGACTTCTAGAACACATTTTTGAAAGTATTTGCCCTGCACGAATCTGTCATCATAAACATTTTATCAAACTGTCTTCTGAACATATAGGCCTTTTTAACAGACTAAACCCTCAAACCCAAAAAAGAAAGGTAATAATAAATGTTTCACTTTGACATACCTCATATTATTTGTTCGTTTAATATTTTTGTATGCTTCAAGTGCAAAAACTAAATGGGCAAATTTCGAAAACGCGATTATATAAAAATGACAATGGATTCGCGTTTAATGGATTCACGTTAAAGAGGGCAAAAGACTTAAGAAAATGTATTTTAAACAATGAAAATTACAAAATAAAAATATTAGGGAAAAAAGTATATGCAAATAATATATGCAAATTTTGCTAAAACTTTTGTTTATATAAAAAAATGCAATATAAAGTCATTCGTTGGTTTTTATCGGCATGGACCGCAAAAAAGGTCTTATCTTGAAATGGGGATTTTATAAATTTTTTATGATGACAGATTCGTGTTAAGGAGTCTGTGCAAAAAAAAGTTGATTTTTGTAGAGTAGTGTAATTGATAAATATTCATGTTATATTGTGTCTATGTGTAGTACCCGTCTGTACCATAAACTTTACTTTTTTCACCGTTTTATTATATGTATTTTCAAAAATATTCAAAAATAAAAATTAAATATTCATCAGATTTGATAAAAATTTCCTACTTAGCAACACATTTTTATTCATATCTCTGGTCTTAATACGTTCACCAACCCAAAATTTTTACAGCTTGTAGCTAAGATAACAGCCGTTACCATATATTTTTTTCATATTTTTAAAAATGTCGCTTTTTCAGATATATTTTCGCGAATCGCGAATTTTGCAGAAATAAAAAAAATATCCAAAAAAAAAATTTTTGAAAAATGTTATTTGAAAGGTCATGGTTTTACCTTCAAAACAAGCTATCAGGAAGTAATATAGCTGAAATACTTTTGAAGATATAAATGTTTATATTTAATCCTTTAAAAGATTTTCTTGACTTTTGACACGTCATATTTCTGGAACCACGGAAGTTAATGGTCTCAAATTTTGTCTGAGTATAAGTCTTATAAGTCCCAACATATACACAAAGTTTCATCAAATTCGGAGACATTGAAGGAAATCAGGGGTTCATGTTGAAAAATTTTAACTCTATGGTAAAAAGATACAATAAAAACTTTATTCTTTATATTTTTCCATTTTTAAGCATTTTGCGCATGTCGCACAAACTTTAAAACTTTGATAACAACTAGTGATATTTTGTGAGTACAATATTTGTAGAACATTATAACCCTTTTAATGGACGTTTTATTAGACTTCTGTGCTAAGACTTCTGTGCTTTTTAAAAAGAACTAAAATGACCATTTATGCGGCTGTTTCAAAAAAAGTTACTCACATAAAAAATGTGAAAATTAAAATTTTTATTAATTGTGTTTATATATTGTTGGACTGTATATTTTATAACTGAATTTTTATTTAGTTCGGTTTAAGTCCATATTAATTATTTCTGAGAAATAATAATTGTTGTACAATGAGAAAATCTGAAAAAAATTAAGTGACAACACAGGCTAAGTGGAGATGTCGACAGCTTTCGGAAGATGCCACCCTTCCATCATCAGCACTCCTTCGATTGCCACACACTTAATGTGTGTCAGATTAAAATTAGCCATTTAAATGATTCTCATTGTACAACAATTATTATTTCTCAGAAATAATTAATATGGACTTAAACCGAACTAAATAAAAATTCAATTAAAATTTTTTTTGGTGTTCTTGATTTCACATCCGATTTTTTTTTTTATAAAATTTGGTGAAAGTAAAACAAATGCACTTTTTTCCCTAAAATTTTTAAAATTTTAATTATTTGATTTCAACTTTGAATGAAAACGTTAAATAACAAAATACTAAACTTGATTTCATGTGATTCGGAAATTTTCATGAGAAGTAAAAAGTTGTGAAAGACAGAACAGAGGCCTTAAAATGGCAGTTGGTGAGTAAATCTGTTAAAAAAAAAGAACCGCCAAACAATTTCACTGAAGACATCCAGTCATGTTGTGAAACTCATATGTGTTTTTGTTATAGTTTTGTTTTCCAAACGCCTTTGATAAAAAATTAAAAATTTCAGTGGGCCTTAAAAAATAAATTCGAACTGACTTTGCAAAATCCTTTGGTGATTTTTATCTACACTCTAATTAAAATGATTTCAGTTTCCTACTATAAATTGGGTAAATTTACACACAATGCGTAGTTCTACTTAATATTATTAAAAATTTACCCAATTTATAGTAGTATATTATTTGAATTTATTGAAATTTATCCAATTTATAGTAGGAAACTGGACTAATTTTTTAGAGTGTATTTGATGGTGTAGTTTCCTATGACATTGAAGCCATTGAAGTTCAACGCGATGACCCAAAACTTGTTGCACAGTGTAATTAGCCTTTTCTTATATCAAATTAGTAAAATTAATATATTTCTTGATATTCATGCATATTAGTATTTGTCATTTTGATTTTCTCTATTGCCACAATTTTCTTTTCATACCAAATTACCAACATTTGTTTCAAATTAGTTAGCTTTGTTTCTTAAATATTCGCTTAACTGTAACAAATGTATGCTAATTCAAAACCATTTTTTTTTGTTATTTAACCTAAAATTAAAAGACAAAAAAAAAATATTTTTGTTTTTATGTGCTTTTTGCGAACTTACAGTTATGATTACCAAATTTTTTGTTTTGCAAATATTTTTAGATTGCATTATGCAAAAATAGAAACAGCAAGTTAATAAAACACAATAAAAGCTTTAAGCACATTTTTCAAGAGAAATGAAAAAAGTGGTAACAAATGTTTAATTTGAAAAATTCGTATGTATTACAAGTACTTTTCTGCGGACATGATACATATATCTCCTAAGCCGAGTATTTGGGATATGGATTAAATTTAAACTTATTTTAATGAAGCCTGATTGATGTTTATTTTATAATATTTCAATAAGGAATACAATTTAAAGCAATATTTTTCCTGAAATGCTCTTCGGCTTAAAGTCCTAAGCCTTGATTGTATTCATTACCTAAGTTATTCTGATTCATCATCTATAACATTCCGTTTTATTTTTATTTTGTCTGTCTGTGTCTTAACGTGTCTAACACAAATTGTTTGATTTAAAGAATTTTTGTGTGTTATATTTAATTTGTAGCCCAAAGTGTTAAAATAATAAATTGATTGAGCTGTAGTGAATGAACTAACTACAGTCAGTGACTGACTGTGGCTGGCTTAATAAGAGAATGACTACACAGAAAATATTGAAATAATTTTTTTATTAAATTCTTTGATTCAATCAAGGAAATAATTGATTTCGAACGTACTGGAAATTGTTCATAAATAGCATGGAAAATTAGTTTATTAAAGTTGGCAGTGCCGAAAATTTTACTGTCTTTAAAGACTGAAAGTAGTAAAAAAGTTAAATTCTACTTGGCTAAATCTATGAATACCATCCACAATGCGCAAAACATTTAATATACTTACACTCAAAAAAAAAATTTGTAAAATTATCAAAAAAAAACCTCGCAAAATATTTTACGAGGATTTATAGTAAAAATGACGAGCTTTTTTGTTATTTTACAAGTTTTTTACTAATAAAATTGTAAATTTACAACTTTTTTGATGCGATAATACTTACAAGGAATTCTCGTGACTTAACCGGATTTTTTTGTAGAATTACCTTGAAAAGTTGTACATTTACCAAAAAAAATATAAAATTACAAAGAAAAATTTAAATTTCTATCGAAAATTTTTTGTTAAAAAACAAGGAAAACTATCAAATATTGGTAAAATCGGATAAGGGGACGTTTTTTAGTAACCCTGCAAAAAAAGTCATTACCACTTCTCAGTGGAGTGCTTTAAAACTATAACAAATGTAATGAAATACAACAAAAATAACAAAAAAACACAAGACAAAAACACACAAATAGTTTTTTCTACTCCAGAATACGTAGATATTCAGCACTTAACTCATTACCTATCGCGACACCACCATACAAATGTAAGTAGATATTCAGTAGATAAGAACTACTACGTGGAAGTAGTTGGAAGTTGTTTGAAAGCTCGGAGTACTTCTTATCTACTGAATATCTACTTACTTTTGTATGGAAGTGTCGCGGAAGGTAATGAGTTAAGTGCTGAATAACAACTTTTTATGGAGTAGAAAAAACTGTTTGTGTATTTTTTTCTTGTGTTTTTTGTTATTTTTGTTGTATTTCATTACATTTGTTATAGTTTTAAAGCACTCCAAATAGAAGTACTCCGCACTTTTTTTGCTGGGAACTTGCCAAGGTTTTTTTTAGTTTATTAGTGATTGTATTTTTTTTAACGTAAACAAAATCGCTTCTTTTTCGTAAAAAAAAAAAAAAGTTAATGTAATTTTTTCTGAGTGTACAATATTTTTTGAGTGTTTTTTTTTTTTTAAGTGACAAAAATTGTTTTTGATCGGTTCCAATTTTGCCTATTTACAAATATTTTTAACCATCCCTTATACTTTTATCGAAGGGCGCCATAGCATCAAATGTTTTGTATTCGTCAATTAAGTTGAAATTAAAGTTTGTCTAAGCTCCGTGAAATAGTCAGTAAAAACAAGTGTAAAAAAGTGAAATACCATATGGTGTTCAATTATGTTCGCATATGTCAACCAGCAGCCGAATTAAAGCATTTTGTATTTTTAGGTTATGTTGAATGTACTACAATTTTTGAGGTGTCCTTACATTTTAGTTCACAACTTTTGAACAGCTGAACCGATATCGCTCAAATGCAATTCCAAACTTTTCGGGAGAACTTTCAATAAATGTGTTAAGTTTCAGTCATCTCCGTCTAATATTTTGGCAGTGATCACCATTTCCACAGACAGACTGACAGACGGACAGATGGACATCGCTAGAATGTCTTAAAATCCATCGTGGATCATGAATATATATACTTTATGGGGTCCCAGACCGATATTTCGATGAGTTACAAACGGAATGACAAACTTATATATACCATCTATCACTAAGTGGAGGGTATAAAAATATCATATTTTTTTCTGTGTAGAAAAAATGAGCCACTTACAGTTTTATTAGCATAACTTTATGAGGTGGAAGGCATTGATTTAGTTAGTTTTTTTTTGTAGGTTAGTTGGTATTACATTTCGTTGAAAGGTGCTTTATGGAGAGAAATATGCTAAGGGGCTGCCAGAGTTTTTTTAACGACTGGTTTTGCGAAAATTTTGCCAACTAAACTACGTTCATTAGAGAAAATATATGTTTTTTTTTTTAATTCATTGAAAAATTTGCAAAAATTAACAAAATTGTCATATAAAATTATTTGAATATATATTTATTAAAATAAATACTACTAAAAATAAAAATCTTTGAATCCTGCTCGGGACACGTTTATTGGAGGAAAAATCAGGACAATACATCTAATTTGGGACGGGTGGCAACCCTTTATACCAGGGTTGGCAACCGAAACGAATAACGGTATTGGTAACGGTATTGGTATTACATATTTTTTATATCGGTAACGGTATTTTGGATTATTTAGGTAACGGTTAACCGTTACCGAAACAACGATACCGGTACGTACCGGTATTATGAATAAAATTTATCAAACATATTAGAAAGTCACAAATTTGTTAAAAACACGTAAAAAATCAAAAATTTATTTAATAAAATTAAAAAAACTGATAAATTTAGTGCATTTTCAACATATAATTATATAGACTATTAATTAACTCAGAATTAAATTAAATTTCTAAATTTCTGTCTGGATAAACCAGGTAGAGTTTGCAGAAAAATCTGTCAAGACCACAGATAAATCTGCTGATTTAAGATGCAAAATCGGTTGATTATTGATAAACAGCCTCAACATCGAAATTGTATTTTATATAAGTAAAAAATACGTTTATTTGTTAAAAATGTTATAAAAAAAGCGAAATTTTTAAATAAACTTATTGTTTTAAGAACATTTTCTTGCAAACAGGACAATTTCTGTAAAATTATTAAAATAGCCAGTTTTAATCGTTTAAATTAGACAAAAATTAAAGAAATGCCAACAATTTTTTTTTTTGTAAAATTAAAAATAATCTGCTAAAATTTGAAGAAAAATATATTTTTTTTAAATCAGCATTTCTTAAATTTAATGACAGAGTATTAAGTAAAAGTATTCATTTTAGCAGAAAAATCTGGTAAAAGTTTTCTAATTGAAACTGAAAGTTGTTTTACAGATTTTTCGACAGAGTTTTTCTACATACTGTACGACTTGGGCTAATTATGTATTTAACTCCAGAGAACCACCTCTCCACGCATACCTGCGTGGATGACAACGCCAGCAACACAAGCGATTTGGCACAATTCAGAATTCACAATTTACATTACGTGGCACTCACTTTCTCTTCTGAACTTTTTAGGTAAATTGGGAATGTGATCATTGGCTGTACCGATTTCGACATATTCTTTGTCTTAATTTAGTTAATTGTGAATGTGATTATTGGTTGGACCGATTTCCTCATTGTTGTCCAAATAAGAATACTATTTGCAATGAAGAAAAATTTGTTTTATTTTACGTACATTTAAAATATTTTTTTTTTTTTTTTATCTGCAAAAAAAAAATTTAAATAAGTAATATTCAGACAACCGAAACAAAACCGTTATAATACCGGTAAAAATCCGAATAAAGGTAATGGTTTTTTATCGGTAACGGTATTTTAAGTTTATTATTTCGGTATTGGTAACGGTAGTCAATATTAAAGGGTTTTTAATCGGTAACGGTATTGAAAGGGTAACGGTAGCCAACACTGCTTTATACCAATCAATGTAAAAATCAACCATAGCTTTTTAATTTCAATTGGGATTTCTGAATAAAAATTGGACGTTTTTTTCTGAATTTTAATGCAGATTTATGTATAAAAATATGTGTTCAATCGGGATTTCAATTGGCAATCCCCAATCAATGTGGATTTCTAAATTTCAATTGGGAATTCTACAATACCTGCTCAGTAGATAACTTCTGAATTTCAAACAGAATGTCTTCATTTTATTTTGGGCCCCCTGTAGTCTGTTTTTAATATTTTCACAAGAAACGCTGTCATAATGGTGGCTCAAATTTAGCATTTTAAAATTATAGATGACCCAATCTGCATGAAATGTTCACCACATAGTTTTTACATCTTTCGGAACGAAATTTTCGCCAATGATCTGAATGATGATCTAAACTTGATCTACCCTATCAGTCATACTTTAATGTTACCCAATGAACTCTTAACCTTTATGTCACCACCTTAGCCAATCATGGTTTACATCTAATCTATATCTTTCCTTCAAAAACAATACCTTCCACCATGCCTGATTAACTAAAACTAAAGTGTTATTCTTATGGTTTCTTCTCCTGTTATCTCTCAATTTGGTACCACCGAAATATAAACAATAACAAAAACCAAGTGAGATGTTGATAAATCTATTTTGATTCTAGTGAAAATTTAATGAAAAACTAATTTTCCGGTCATTTTAGTGTGCAGCAGAAAATTATGTAATTTCTATGATTTGTCTTGTTTCTAGGCAAGATAATTTGTAGTTTAATGAGTTTTTGATATAGTACTGGCCATAAGTCATAACAAACTGTAGTACTGAGTACCGACATCAAGAGACCTACCAAGCAAAGTTAACCAAATATAATGGTATAATATTGTATAACTTAAAACATAAATAACCTTAAGGCATGAATTAATATTTCAGGTGTTACACAGAGAGAAGAAAACAAAATTGTTTTGTAGTAACTATGTTATTAAGTGTAATGTTGTTTAGGTACCCTACAATAGGGATTATGAAGTTGGTGTATGAAGTCATGCATTTAATTTTACAAAAGCATGATTTTATTACTACACTAAAAAAAAACCCTTGTGAAGTTCTTTGCTACCTCCTATTTGACAAAAATTTCTAGTAATTTTACACGATGTTTACCAATAATTTTGTAATTCTACAAGGTTTTTACCAATAAAATTGTAAATTTACAAATTTTTTGACTCTATAAAATTTACAAGGAGGTTTTGTAATTTTACTAGATTTTTTGCTACCTCCTATTTTACGAGAATTCCTAGCAATTTTACAAGCTTTTTACCAATAATTTTGTAATTTTTCAAGTTTTTTACCAATAAAATTGTAAATTTATAGTTTTTTTTGGTGCAATTGAAATTACAAGGAATTCTCGTGAATTTACTATATTTTTTTGTAAAATTATCTTGGAAATTTGTAAAATTATTTTTTTGCTAATGCTAATTTGAACTAATATTTTTTGCTAAATTTAAAATTGAGTTGACCAAATTTTTACAAGCTTTTTTGCTAATATTAGCAAAAATAAATGGTAATTTTTTTTTATTTTCAGAAAACTTAAAATGGCGCTATCTCGGAAACTAAGCCAGATAGAGAAAAAATGCAGGCCATTTTTGGTTCTCGGGCTGTCCATAGTATCGCCGGTTCTCTTCACATGTGTGGACCCAAATGGGTCCTAACTTTGGATCCAAAAAAGTTAGCATCCCGAAAATTTTAAAATGCTCATATCTCGGTAAATATTGCCGACACAACAAAAAGTTCAAAACCATTTTTGTAGCTCTCAACACGTAGACCAAGACCGCAAAATAATCAAAAGCTCTCCGAGTAATATTTTTGAAGTTATCGAGTTTTGTAATTCTCAAAACCCCGGTGGTCCCCTAAAATCACGTATCTCAAAAACTAAGCAAGGTAGAGCGAAACGGACACAAATTTTGGATCAAAAACTATGACGATTTTTAAGGAACCCAGCTAGGTCTAGGCCCATCGGGGTCTGGACCTATTGGGTCCGAACCCAATGGGGTCCTCAAATGTGTGTGAACTAACAAGGGAAGTCTCCCTGGTGTCACCCTCCGATCTTCATGAAATTTGGATATGTTGTTAAGAACGAAAATTAATTCTACACGAATTTTTTTTAGCGGCCCAAACTCATTTTTAGGGGGGTCGATTTGTATGGGAAGAAATTGACCTTTTTCAATTTTTTACGATTTACGCCTATTTAAACAAAATTAATATAGGTATATGTGGTATCAGATTAAATGTATTAAAAATACCTATCTCGTGTTGCTAACAACGCACACTGTGACGCGTAGAACAAGCCAGCGGGACAAAATTGAATCTCCTATTTTTTTAAAAAATGGGTTCAGTGTAATCGATAATAGTCCTAATGTCACGAAATTGCCATTTTTCTATGCGCATAATGTCAGTGAGCTATAAACCAATCCGTTAAAGTCAAAAAATTGGTCTTTAAAAACAATTAATTTTTTTAATTTTTTGAATAGTGCTCCAAGACTACAGAATTTTTAACCTGTGAATTTTTGCAATATTTTTTTGCAATGGATTTTTAAGAAGAGGGTTGGAACTAGTGAATTTAACTTTCCCTATTAAACAGAGCTTAAAATTTTTTTTATAAGAATTTTTCAGAAATCCCCAAAAATACTATTTTTTGTTTGTAGTTACATTGAACTTTAACAGAATAGGAAAATGTTGTCTCCACGTGTCCCATGGCTATTTTCTTTTTTAAATGAAAGGTACGATACTAGGCTATATTACCATGGCAATATCTCTTTGCACACGCTTGCACATCAGGTATTTTATGAGCGATGTCCGTCCGACTGTCTATATATCTAATAAAAACCCGAAAACTTTCGGAAGACAAGGTTGAAGCTACTGAAGCTTGGCATATATATTTCCAATTTCTCGTGTGATATTGGTTTTAAATTATAGCGATTTTGGTCTAGGAGTTCAGAAGTTATGATCAAAAACGTAAGTTTTTAATAGGTTTCATCACGAATTAACAAATTCAAAAAACCTCTAAACACGCTTTAAGGGACATTCATACGCCACTAATATGTTAAACAAAGCTATTCTGTCATTTGCCAAAATTTTTCACTAAAAAAAAAGATAAAAATACACTAAAAAAAATTTACACTACAAAAAAATTTTAGAATAAATTTAAAACAAACAACTTTATAAAAAGTTTCTTGAAAATTGTTACTTTGAAAATATCATCGTAATGATTAGTAAAAGAAATATGACCTTGAGCTTGAATAATCTTTCTCAAAAATAGAATTTTAATGGTCGAATAATAAATAATTTTTATTAATTTAAAAATTAAAACAGAATTCATTCACAATATTTTGGGAATTATGGATAGTATTTATGGATTCGGTCAAGTAAATTTTTTATCAATTACACGTACACGTATACGTATTATTATTATTATTTTATTATAATTATCATTATTATTTTATTTATGTTTTTAATTTTTCTTAAATATATTAATTTGGATAAAATAAGTCTGAAATTTTTAATTTTATGTGCAATAAAATTTTATAAAGATTTCGGAATATACACAAATGTTGCACAATTATTATTACTCTTAAATGAATATTAGCAAATGTACAAAAAAAATAATTGTCACATTCACTTCCTTTATAGTGGTTATACCAAACGTAGGGTATACATGTAAGATAAAAAAATATACAAATTGGAAATATGTATGACCTTAGGAAATGTAAAATGTCAACAAAAATAAATAACTGTTACATGCGCTATCCATATAAAGGGTATGCCGAACGTAGGGTGCACAATCGATCAGGAAATATACAAGTTTGACATATTTATGACCCTGGGAAATGAAAAATGTGAAAAAAATAATTAACTGTTACATGTACTATCATATAGAGGGTATACCGAACGTAGGGTGCACAAGCCAGATAAAAATATACAAATTGGAAACACTTATGACCTTAGGAACTTAAATATGTCAAAAAATAATTTTGTCCCGCTAGCTTGTTCTAGTCGTCACAGTGTGCAACGGACCAAAGAAGTTAATATTTTTCGACTTATTAACAAAAATGTCCTAAAATTTTGGTATTTTACTCAATATGAGGAAAAGTTGAGCATGTTTGGACACGTTCTTAGCACACGTAGATAGGTTTTCCAAAGACCTTTCATTTGGTATGTAACATGACTAGGTGTCTTTGCATAATATAGAAGATAAACGAAAAAAACTGAAAAATTGCCTTTCCTTCCCCTCTCCTTTTCACCACCTAAATATGAATTTGGGCCGCTAAAAAAAATACGTGTCCCTTTATTTTTTCTGCTCTACAAAATAAAACCAATTCCATAAAGATCCGCGGGTGACACTACGGAGACTTCCCTTGTAAGTTGAAATAAAAAAAATTTCAGTTAACTAATTTTTGTCAAAACATTTTTGCTAGCTTTAGCAAAAAAGTTGTGGGTTCAAAATCAGCAAATTTTCTTGTAGGTTTACAAGCTTTTATTGCTAACATTACAGTTTTTTTTTGAGTGTAATTTGACAAAGTTTTTTTTTTGTGTGTATAATCAGCTCTAACGTGGTCATCGTTTGGCAGGCATTACGACAAGAAATTCGAAGATTTAAATTTGGCGGGACGCCCTATTATTCAGGGTGTTCATGGATTCGACCAAGTCGTATATAACATATTTACTTGTTTTAATTTTGCTAGTTTTTACCTTGCAAATAAATTTATACAAATAATAATCAGTCACCTTACGAGTCATGACACAATCTTGTTATTTTTTGTTCAATGCTTTTTTTTTTTTTTTGATTTTTCCAGCATTGAATTTGCTGACTTTAACACTAGAAGTATTTTTTTTGTAAAAAAAACATTGTCTTTGAATAAGAATTCAAAGAAAAACATCATAACTGCAGCAAAAATTATGCTGCTGCTGCTGCTGTTGTTGTTTGTTGACGATGTCTGTGCCAGTAGCTGTCTGTCTGCATGAGATGAAAACTGACAATGATGTCGTTCGTCGATGATGACTTTACACTTGAATGCATGCAAATTAGTAGCAGTATAACCAAGAACAATATATATAAGAACTTATATATATTGTTCTTGGTATAACTATAGACAAGAGCAACAACACAAGAAGGGAGCAAAAAAAAACAACAGCAGCCCCAACGACAACACCAAACAACATGTTGTTAGTGTAACCCACTACTTCAGAAGTGTTGTTAATAAACATGTTTGAATATTTTTGAATATATTTTAGTTGGCCAATGAACTTGTTAAGTTGATGTTTGCGATTTGCTGGCAGCTTTTCGAAAACATATATTTTTTTTTAGAACAACAAAATATCACGAGCATATAGTTTTTTTAACCAAATTTTATTTTTTATTTTTCTGCAGAATCAATGATGAGTGATTGTCAATCAGCATATTTTTATTTTTCTTCTAAGTATTTGCATACTGAAAAAGTTGGGTGTTTGTCAGTTCTCAAATTAACCACATTCGTTGCAGTTAGTAATCTAAAAACAGAATACTATGTTTTTTTGGAATTAAATACATACATAGGTGCTATTTATTTTATTTTTACAGTGTGATTTTTAAAACATTTCTTGTGTTGTTTGTAATGATGTCGAGTAATTTTTTTAGATTGTTGTAACATGTTTGTTCAGGTGCTAATGAAATTAAGGGCATTTTCAATACAATTTCCAGTGCTGCTAATCAATTTAATGACCAATATGAAAATAATCATGTGCACTAAAATCTCACTATAAGGTATTTTTGAGGAACAAAAATAGATTGTATTGTGAATAGCCGTTAAAGGAATGACAGCAAAACTAATAAAGCATTTTAATATGAATTGAGTTTGGGTAAGATATTTTGGGCATTCCAGGCCAATTCACTAACTTTTAGACCCGCCCCTTCGATTATTTGTTTTGAATATGTTTTAGTTCGTATTAAATGCAACTTGCAGTCAAATTTTCAGCCTTTTATACCAAGTTGGTGTTGAGTAATCAATTTTTCAAATTGGTGATTTTTTCAAAAAAAAATTAAAAATTTAAATTTTTAAATAATTTTGACCAGTAAAAATATAGATATCTTATAAAAAGTTGGACTAATTTTAAAACGTTATTTATTAACTTTCAAAAGTTAAAATTGACTTTTTGAAAAAGTCCGAAACCTTAGATTTTTTAGATTCTTTCTATTTTTTCAAATTTTGAAAATTGCACTTTAGACTCTGTTTTATTTTATATGGTTCTCAAAAAAAAAACTAAATTGGTAGATATTGATTGTAGATATATTCATTTATGGGTAAAAATATGTGTCACAAAAATTTAGGTTGATCGCACAAAGGTAAGGCGTGCCGCATCGGCTTTGAATTTAAAAAAACGGATTACAAAGAAAAATATGATTTTTTTTCTGTTTTCTCAATTTTTTTTGGTATTTTATTTCAATTTTATATGGTTACAGAATTTTGTTTAGGAGTTAAATACCTCTCTAATAAGGTGCTAAAAACAAAAATCGGTTACAAATCAGCCAAGTTATTAAAACTTTCCCAGGCATCTAATGTGTGGCAGCCCACTTGGTTAATGAATACAATCCGATATATAAAATTCATTGAAATTCTCTACGGTAATAAAAAATTTTTATTCTTCAAGTAAAAATGTAATTAGATGAAAAGCATTTTTCAAATCGTGTTTTGCTAATATGTTTTAAATTAATGCTAAAAATGCCTGCATTTTTCAACACTCGTTTTAAATTTTTATTTTTTTTAAATTTTGAAAAACCAAAACCATATTACACTGGCTCATGAAGAATAAATAATGTTAGTACAGTAGATAATTTCAATAAATTTCAATAAATTTTACTCGTATTCATTTATCATGTACTATGACACAAGTTAGATGCCTGGGGAAGTTGTAATAACTTGGCTGATTTTCAACCGATTTTTCGTTTTTAAACTTCATGACCGATGTAGCACACCTTAGACATGTTCGATTATCCTGAAGTTTCGTGAGACGTATTTCTACCAGACATGAGATCAAATGTATTCCCTTCTTCGCTTACACCAAATCATTCGCTTCAGAGTACACTACTTTTAGAGTACAGT
Organism: Pegoplata infirma; assembly: GCA_963921195.1. Lineage (NCBI taxonomy): Eukaryota > Metazoa > Arthropoda > Insecta > Diptera > Anthomyiidae > Pegoplata > Pegoplata infirma. The sequence continues at coordinate 270,452,574 of OY992536.1, forward strand.
GCTTGCGAATGAGAATGTTTACTATGATGCTAAACAACAAATTAAAAAATTTGCTCTGCTTGTTTAAACGAACACGACAAATGTCGTGTTTGAACGATTAGAATGAAACAAACATTCGTTTTTAGAATAACAAACATCCCAGCAGAAATAAATCGAGATTTTGGCGACACAGCATCTGTTTATAGCATACCGTAGCGCATCCAAAGAGCGCTCTTAGGGATGCAGTAAAAGGAAGGGGAAAAAATTTTAATTTTTTTTTAAGATTTTTTATATAAAACTTATAATGTGTAATTATTTTTTGATAAAATTTCACACTTGCTTTCCTTTTTAATATTTTTAACACTTTTTGAATAAAAAAATATGAGTTTTAGACAAAGACACATGATTTGACTGCATCATTATTGCGCATTAATCAGCGCTGCAAAGAGCGCTTCAATCATAGCATCTTTGACCGCTGTTCCCAAAAAAAAATCCCATAAAAAATGTTAAAATCAAAATTTCCGATATTTTTTTGATGTTCACTTCCGATTTTTTTTTTTTTCATTTTGTTTCACATAAATAAAGTTTTGTAAAGTAAAACGAATGAATTTTTTTGTTATATTTTTTTAAATTTTAGTTATTTGATTTCAACTTTGAATTTACAGCATCTTTATTCTGCTTAAATCAGCTCTACAAAGATACATGAATTCACTGCATCTTTAATCTGCTTAAATCAGCGCTAAAAAGATACATGAATTTACAGCATCTTTATTCTGCTTAAATCAGCGCTCTAAAGACACGTGATTTCAGTGCATCTAAAGAGCGCTGTTTCTGTGTATCCAACTAGCGCTCTAAAGTGGGACATCGCCTTAGGGAATCATGCATGAATTCAGCGCAATTGGATGCGCTCCTTTACTCAAGTTCCCCTTCCAAAAGCTGCTGAACGTTCAGCAAAATTTCTGCTGGGATAGTAGAGATTATAAAAATTACACCGTGTTCTAAAATATTTTTAACATACACTGATAGCTTAGAATGTTTTTGTAAAAAAATATTAAAAAAAAATTGTTGGAAAACTTATTAAAAATATGGGGGTAGTAAAAAAAAACGTTTTGATGAAAAAAAATATGCTTTGTGAAAAAATGTATTAGGATAATAAATATATAAAAAAATATATTTATATGTATAAAAAAATATGCAAATTATGCAGTTAGTTTTCTGTTCGTCATTTTACACTTGCTCGTACACGCACACGCACAATCTTACGGTGTCATTGAAACAAATCATAAACATTGTGTTTTTTTATTTTTAGCTAAAAGTAAGAGAAACAACATTATTCCCAACAACAATAAGTACCGCTTTAAATTTTTTAAAATTACAAATATGTTAGGGTGAAGAGAAATATAAAAAAGATTAAATAGTACCGTAGGGAAAAATGTTCATATATATACATTAGGGTGGAGCTAATTAGATATATTTCGAAAACGTTGGGTCGGTAAAGTTGCCTTTTAGGGTTGATATTAACACATTAAAATATTGATCCTTTGATACAATGACCTTGGCTTCAAAATCGGAAAGTTCCTAACAAAGTAAAAAAAAATATTTTTTTTTCTTAAATTATTTAATATTCGGACATTACTTAAAAAGTGTTTTTATGGTAAACAATTTTTTTTGTCCGTAAAAATTTGTTTTTGTCTGTAAATTTTTTTTTCTTGTTTTGCAAAAAAAATATTTTATTGTGCTCGATTCTGGAATACGACTTCACCATTCACCTAATTTTTAAAAATTTCATATTCTTTCGAATTTTAGATTTTTAAACTTGTTCTTAAGATATTAGGCTTGTTTTTTGCAGACCGGATTTAGATTAACTCCATTTAGTTAAAAAATGGGTCAAATCAAGTTCAGACATATTTTTTTATTTTTTTTTTTTCTGAATCTACATACAATTAGTAAATATAAACAGGAAAAAAATTAAGCGTTGCTCAAAATGTAAAATGGTATAAATAAATCTGAGTTAATCCTAGGATTTAACTTATTTATTTTTCATTCTTAACATTTTGGTCAAAGCCTAATTTGTTTTCCTGTTTATATTTACTAATTGCGTATAATTTCAGAAAAAAAATTACAAAAAAAAAATCTGGAACTGATTTGACCCATTTTTTAATAAAATAAAGTTAATCCTAATCTTAATCCGGTCTGCAAAAAACAAGGCTATTAACTAGATCTTTAATTTTTACAAGAAAAAAATTTTAAAATCCTTAAATTCGAAAGAATATCAAATTTTTAAAAATTTGGTGAATGGGAAATCGTATTTCAGAATCGAACACATTATTTCTTGTTTTGCAAAAAATATTTTTAATTCGTTTTTTGCTGAAAATATAACGTCATTTTGGCTCAGTTTTGAGAAGATGTATATTTTTATTTGTCGTTTTATTTAATTTGGCCTTTAATGCAATTTAAAATTAATTTACAAAAAAAATAAGTTGTTTTTAAAGAACATTTTTTTTTAAATTTCTTTACAGAAAAAAAAGTTTATCATAAAAACACATTTCAGTAATGTACGAATATAAATTTAAGGCTGGGTTAGCTACCCGTTAGACTGATATTTTTCTGTATGGCCAAAAAAATTTTTCTCCAATTTTCAAAGTCCGGTCATTTTTTTATTCTACTACACTGAAAAAAATAACTATACTGAAATTAAATAAACACTGTTATTAATTTAAGTAAACAATTTTTTTTTGAATTTACTTCAACTTATCTTAATATAAGGTGGTTTTACTTAAAACAAAGAAAATAAACTTGAAGATAGTACATGCAAATACTTAAAAAAGCACAAAAGTTTTCCTTAATTTGTTTTTTTAAATTAAGTTTAATATTCTTTACATTTATGCCGAATTGATTGCATTTAAGAAAAAATGGGTTTATTAAAAAATTTTGTATTACTTAAAAGAAAAAAAATTAAATTGTGAGCAAAAAAAACAAATAAGTATGTAACTTACTTAAAAATAGTATAGACATTTTCAAGACATTGAATCAAATAAGTACTAATCTTTAATTCCAAAACGCATTTTCTTTAATTTAATCAATTTTTGTTTTAATTTAAGAAAAAAGTAATCTTTATTTTATTGATTCCAATGACTTTATTTGAATCCATATCTTCATCAGTTTAAAAAAGAATTTACTTAACGTAAGGAAAAACTACTTTAGGTATTTTGGGGACCCCATCTGGGGGCCCCATCTGGAGACCCCATGAGACCCTAACTTTAAATCCAAATTTCGATTTTCGCGGAATTTTCAAATGCCTATAACTCTGCAAATACTGCAGATACGAAAAAAATTCGAAAGACATTTTTGTAGCCCTTAACTTGTAGAATATGACCGCAGAAGACCCCAAAGCTCTCCGAGTTATAGTTTTCGAGTTATTTCATGATCAAATTTCTCAAGACCCCATTCCCATATCTCGAAAACTGAGCAAGATAGAGCGATTCTGACCAAAATTTTGGATCAAAATCATTAGTGACCCTATATTAGTGTATAGATATACTCATGGGTGGACACCATATATTGGGGGCCCGTAGGGTCCTTACATTGGGACTCCATAGGGTCCACAGAATCAGTAATTTTAAGGAAATTTTTACTTATTTTAAAAAAATATTTTTCCTCTGGATGAAAACAATTAAACTTATATTAAGTACAATTTTACTTACTTTTAAGATATATTTAAGTAAATGCATTACTATGTTTTAGGAAAAAATATACTTGGAAGAAGAATTTATATCTTTGGAGCCCTCGCATACCCTCCTTTTTTTAAATTAAGTTCAACATGCTTTAAAAATGGTAAATTTTTTTTTCAGTGTAGGACTAAAACAGATGTTGTACAAATTTGAGGTCAATCGGATTAAATTAACCCGTGGCGCCCGGCAGTCAAAGTTTTGGATTTTTGAAAAATTAAAAAAAAATAAATAAAAAATGTAAATTTTTTTCGACACATCATATTTGTTAATTTTGATGCGGTGAGCACGAATATCAAAAAAAAAATTAAAATCGGTCGAACGGTTTTCGAGATATCGCCATTTGAAATTGGAAAAAAATGGCGATTTTTTCCTACATTCAAGGAATTTTTTAAAAAACATCAACATTTTTTTTCCTCGGCCATTTCATAGAGCTTAAGACAATCTTTCATTTAAATCTAATTTGAGCCAAATCCGATCATTTTATCCCGTGGCGCCCTTCGGTCAAAGTTTTGGATTTTTGAAAAATGTCCACCAAATATCCAAAACTTTGACCGAAGGGCGCCACGGGATAAAATGATCGGATTTGGCTCAAATTAGATTTAAATGAAAGATTGTCTTAAGCTCTATGAAATGGCAGAGGGGAAAAAAAATTGTGATGTTTTTTAAAAAATTTCTTGAACGTAGGAAAAAACCGCCATTTTTTGCAAATTTCAAATGGCGATATCTCGAAAACCGTTCGACCGATTTTAATTTTTTTTTGATAGTCGTGCTCACCGCATCAAAATTAACAAATATGATGTGTCGAAAGAAATTTAAATTTTTTATTTATTTTTTTAAAATTTTTCAAAAATCCAAAACTTTGACCGCCGGGCGCCATGGGTTAATTTAATCCGATTGACCTCAAATTTGTACCACATAAGTTTTAGACCTTGGACAATAAAAATTTGCCCGGACACTTGGGAAAATCGAAAGTTGAGAAAAAATGCCAGTCTACTACCCGTAACTGTCCCCTTACGTAGCGTAGTGATCAAAATCAAATAGAAAATCACGGTCTGAAAGAAGAATAATTGCACTCATTTGTTCTCATATAACGGAAATCTCTCTACGCTAGTTTACGGTTGAGGGTGCATAATATTTTATTCAGCCTTAATATTTTGAACAAAAAAAAAATATTTTTTTTTCACCGACGTTTTCGAAATTCGAAAAAAGCATAATTTGCTCCACCCTAATGCACATACAAAAAAATAGACAAACTTTTGCTACATAAATTTGTTTGGTTTCACAAAAAATCGAATTAAAAAAAAATCGTCTTCGGTATTAGCAGAATAGTTGAAAATTTTGTGAAAAAAAATTGTATTTGGTCACACTACATATTTCATCATTATAGATATTAACATTTTCTGCCATAAAGCAAAACAATTTTTTTACCACATTGAACATTATTTTTCGAAATAGAAAAAGAATTTTTCAATTCACCCTAATATTTATTTTTATGTATAAAAATTTTTTTATCCACTCTTATTTATAAATTAATTTTCCCCATAATTATTTTTTTTTTACCTCTTCATTTATTCTACATAACAAAATGTTTATTTTAATTAGCATACATATATTTTTTTTATAAAAGAATTCCCCCAAATAGCAAAAATATTTTTTTTTTTTATAAAAATCATTCTATTCACACGCTTCAGAGTATAGTATTTTCAAATTATTGGCTGTCTATGTACTCCCTAATTGGTTCATTCGTGTTACGAATGTCGTTACACTAGTGTGTGTAGCTTTCTCTTGCACTGTGAGCATAGAATGAAAAACTCATTCGCTTTGAACGATAAGAATAGAATATTGTACACATTCTAAATTTTTTAGAATGTCTCTAAACGCATTTTAACACCATCCGTGCACATGTCTGATTTCTACATCCAAATAAATACATCTAACAAGGGAAGTCTCCCTAGTGTCACCCGCGGATCTTTATGGAATTGGTTTTATTTTGTAGAGCAGAAAAAATAAAGGGACACGTATTTTTTTCAGCAGCCCAAATTCGAATTTAGGGGGTGAAAAGGAGGGGGGAAGAAAAGGCCATCTTTTAGTTTTTTTCGTTTATCTCCCATATTATGCAAAGAAACCTAGTCATGTTACATACCAAATCTAAGGTCTTTGGAAAACCTATCTACGTGTGTTAAAAACGTGTCCAAACATGCACAACTTTTCGTCATATTGAGTAAAATACAAAAATTTTAGGACATTTTTGTTAATAAGTCGAAAAACATTAACTTCTTTGGCCAGTTGTTAGCACCACGAGATAGGTATTTTTAATACCTTTAATCTGATACCACATATGCCTATATTAATTTTGTTTAAATAGGCGTAAATCGTAAAAAACTGTGAAAAGGTCAATTTCCCCCCTTACAAATCGACCGCCACTAAAAATGAGTTTGGGCCGCTAAAAAAAATACGTGACGAATTAATTTTCGTTCTTAACATCATATCCAAATTTCATGAAGATCGGAGGGTTACACCAGGGAGACTTCCCTTGCAAGTGGAGTTGCGATCAATATCTAACAAAAATTATTTTTTTGGAGCACCATATAAAGGAGCATGTCACAGACTCAATTCCGTTCGGAAGTGGAAAAAGTGGTTTACTCGTAAAACGCAAAGAAAATATTTTTTTTCGGAATGATACCACTGTTATGCAATTCAATTCCACTTTGATTTTTGAAAGTGATTTCATTCCGAAAAAAATAATATTCGTTTTGCGCTTTACGAGTAAACCACTTTCTTCAAATCCGAACGGAATTGAGTCTGTGACATGCCCAAAATAAAAAAAGTGCAATTTTCAAAATTAAAAAAAAAAATAGAACGAATTGTGGTCACATCTCGAATTATGGCTTAAAAGTTGAGTAATTTAGTAAGTAACCTTACTCTAAAAGTTTTTCGATTTTTTTTTTTTTAGTTTTTGCAAGCACACTTTATAAATGCATTTTTTCCGAGATTTTGTTTTGGTCATAAGTGTTTTTTTGATATCTCTCATAGTTTTCGAGAAAATTCGAATATTGTAATTTTTTTCCAATTCAACCGCGATTTTTGTAAAAAGTGCTCGATCGAAGATTTTGGTTTTTGTTGCTAAATTATTTTTAGACACCCCAAATACATATTCAAAAAAAATTTTTGGTTTTCGCACTTTTGGCTTAAAACTGTTTCGGACCACTCGTGATTCAAAAATAAAAAAATAAAAAGCGAAAAAAAATGTTTTTGTTTGTATAGAATTTTTTTTTTTACCTTGCGGCAGTAATTAAAGTTATCCGATTTGACTGAAAGTTTGTCCACATGTTTTAGAAAATAATATTGTCTAAATTTTTAAAAACACTTTTAGTAATTTTTTAATTGACGCAATTAAAAATTTAATCAAAAATTAAAAAAAAAAATAGTAAATAATTTAATACAATTTTTTTTTTTATTCTCTTCGTGTTTTGAATTCTCATTTAGTTTATAGTTTTTTGTATATGTATATGAAAGTTTGAAATTATCTTTATGAAATTTTCCTTTGGCTTTAAGACATAAATATATTTGGTAAATTTTGAAAAAAGATTTTTTTTTTAAATGTGAAACTTTTTTTTAAGTTTTTAAAAAAATAAATTGATAAATTTTGAGTAAATTTTTACATGACACAATTAAAAATTTACTCAAAAAAATCAAAAAAAAATTTTTATTAAATTTTTAATTGTTAAAATTTTTTAGTAAGCATTTAATAATTATAATTTATTATAATTTATTATTAAAAATTTACTCAATACTAATAAATCGTTTACTGGTGCAAAATTAAGTAATTTTTTACTCAATACCCGGTGAAAAGTTAGCATATATGGATACATATATGTGCATATATGGATGCATATATGTGGATATATGAGCATATATGGGCATACATGAAAATAAATTTTTTACCCTTTTTTAGAACACGCACTCAAAAAAAAAGTGAACTAAAATCTGGGAAAATTAACTCAATTTTGAGAAAAAGAGGGAATGATTTGGCTCCAAAGATTTTTTTTCTTGGTTTAAGTTCATAATTTTCCCAAAAATAAGGAAAACAAAGTTATTTAATTTTAAGCCAATTTTAACTAGAAAATGGAAAAAATTATACTTCACATTTTAGAAATAGATTGGGTCTAGACCCTGGACCCTTGGGTTCGGACCCCATTTAACTCGAGACCCCGTTGGGTCCTTTAAGGGTCCCCATAGATTTTGAACCAAAACTTGTGTCCGTTTCGCTCTAACTTGCTTAGTTTTTGAGATACAGTAATAAGGGGCCTGATAGGGTCTTGAGAATCTTAAAAACCAGATAACTCAAAAACTATTAATCGGAGGGCTTTCGGGCATTTTGCGGAAGTGTTCTACGAGTCAAGAGCTACAAAAATGCTGTTGGACCTTTTCTCGTGTTGGCAGTATTTACCGAGATATGTGCATATATAAAATCTCGGGAATTTCAAATTTTAGATCTAAAATTAGGGTCTTGAGACCCCGACAGATATGCAGAGCTAGGCTATTCCATATTTTTCTTTGTAGTCTTTCTTTTGAAAATTTCATCCGTTTCGCTCTATCTCGCTTAGTTTTCGAGATATCGCCATTTTGAATTTTTAACTAAATTCTAAGAAGTTTTTTACTAAATTTTCAGAAGTCATTAACTAAATTCTAAGAAGTACACTTCCTCAATTCAAAGAAGAGAAATACGATGATGTTTTTTTAGTAAATTTTAACTAAACTTGAACTAAATTGTTTTTTAAGAAATATGTCGTAAAAATAAAGATACGATTCTTAGATTTGTGGAAAATTTCTTTGGCAGTAAGAATTTTTTTCCTAATATTTAAAAAATCCATTTAAAGAAAACTATGAACTAATTATAAGTAAATGAACTAAAATGTTTTCCTCATAGTTAAGAAAATTTCTCATTTTTAAGTTAAATTTAACTAAATTTTAGGAAAATTCATGATAAATTTTCAAAGACATTTTTTCCTTAATTTTAGTTATGTCTTTTTTTTCAGTGCGATAAAGATGTCACAGATAGGAATAACATTTATTTAAGAATATATATCATTGAAAGCAGCGACGTATCCAGGAATTTGAAAAGGGGGGGGCCCAACTCGAAAATTTTTTTAATCATAACAACAAAAAAAATAATATTATTTTCTAGGACTCTCCCCCCCCCCAGTCCCCCAGTACAAAAACAGCCACACCATTTGAGAATTTTTTAGATAAAGAATATCTCAATCTTATCAAAATTTAAGAACCTGCAGAATCTGCACACAAAAAAAAAACACTTTAACAATTGTAAGCCAAATTTTTAGCCAATTTTTTTAACATCAAAAACTTGGCTAAATTACGCAAAAGTCTTAGTCAGTTGTATTTTTACCAAAAACTTAGTTAAGTAACGCAAAAGTCTTGGTCTTGACCAAAAACTTTGCTTATAAGTATAAATTTTTTGCGCTTAAAAATTTTGATATAAAAAATGTCTTAGAATTTGAGAATTTTTCTTTAGTAAAAACTCCCTTAAAATCTGAGATTTTTTATAGAAAAAAATGTATCAAAATCTGAGAATATTCTGACAATTTTTTGAAAAAAAAAACCTGTCGCAAAAATGTCTTTAAATCTGTGAATTTTTTATGAAAAAATGTCTGATACATTCTTAGATTCAGAGGTATTTTTCCTATAAAAACGGTTCCTGAATGAAACCTAAAAGTGCAGAAATGTAACCTAAAAGTGCAATGGTTTTTTTGAGTATGTATTTGTGGTAAATTTCAAAATCATCGATCGAATACTTTTGCAAAAACCGCGTTTGAATTGCAAAAAAATCAAATTAAAGGAACAAGATTGATTTTGATATCCTGATATCAAATTATCTTACCAAATATTTTAATAGTTTAACATTTTTCCGATATTTGCCTTCGAATATTCGAATCTGCTAATTTTAGCGTGTTTACCGTTCTACGGTTACATATTCGCAAGTTAGCGCGTTCTATTTTCGAGATATTCATTTTTGAAAGGTAAAAAAAATCTTATTTAGAGCTCTCTGCTACGTATTCTCACGTAAGAGCCATAATAAAGGACCTGATTCCAAATCAGCAATCCAAATTTATTGTAGAACATTTCGTTGTCGAGATATTTGGACTTGAAATTTTTATGAATTCCTTATCGCTTTTTACGGCTCTACTGTTACATATTACTGCGTTGGCTCGACATTTTAGGGCTGGATTTTTGTAAAATGGATCTCTAGATCCCAAATACGTTATTACATTTTTGTATGGTGCTTCTGTAAATTTGTTTATGAAAATTTATCTATTTTTATTCAAATAAAAAATGATCAACATTTTTTTTGCCAGTTAAATATTGTCCCAATTCGTTTTTTAATATTTAAAACTGCAGGTTTTTAATTCAAACCCTATTTTTTAAAAAAGTGCTAGAATGAAAATTAAAAATTAAATACGAAAATTTTTCTTTCGAAAAAAAAAATCAAAATCTGAGAATTTTTTTTGGAAGTTACATATGTCTCAGAACCTGAGACTTTTAATATGGAAAAACTCCCTTAGAACCTCAGAGTTTGAAATTGTGTGTAGAAAACTGTTTTAATGATCCTGATGCACAATAGAATGTGTTTTCGATAAATATTTTTTAGATATTTCGATATAAATGACTTTTAAAAATAGAAAATTTAAGAGTTTTTTAAAAAAATATTAAAAACTTTTCTTAAAAAAAAAATATTTGCAACACTTAAAAACTTATGTTTGTTACTTGTATTATGTGTTGAAGTGAATTAATTTTTAACATTTTTCAATCCAAAAGGGGGGGGCCAGGGCCCCCTGGGCCCCCCCCCTGAATACGTCCATGATTGAAAGCAACACAGCAACTAAAACCGTTGCTTGTCAAAACAAAAAAAAAGATTTTTTAAATTTTTTACCGTAGGACCCCAACCGCCCTAATTTTTTTTTTTTTTTAATTTTTTTAGAGCTGAAAGCCTTATTCCACCAAAATTAAGTTTTTTGTCATGAATAAGCTAACCAAGTAATATAATTATTAATAACAAAAAAATTAAAAATAAAAAAAAAAAAAATTTAGGTTTGTATGGAAAAATGATTTTTAAGACCCCGGTTTTTAAGGCCTCGTCGCATAGGGAAGGCGTGTTCATAGGGGCGTAAAATTTTTCCTGAGTTATTTTTAAGTCAAATGGAAAAAAATAGCGGGTACCGTCTCAACATTGACTTTGAAATCGGAAAGTTCTGAACAAAGTGAAAAAAATTTTATTTTTATTTTTTTAGCTTGAAATATCAGTGAATATTTGGATATTACTGTAAAAGTGCTTTTATGATAAAAAAAATTTTTTGACATTACAACACAGAAAAAAAAAATTTTTAAGTTAATTTTTAATACTACCCGGTGAAAAATGATACAAATATGATCATATATACGTTCATACAGCGTCATGTATGTTCATATATGGAGCATATATGGATATATATGACACCGTATGTAGTCATATATGATCATATTTGCTACATATATATCCATATACGTAAAATGAGGGCATATGCCCATATATGACATACGTGGACATATATGGAGCATATATGTCATATATGTTCATATGCCCTCATTTTACGTATATGGACATATATGCTGCAAATATGATCATATATGCCTTCATACGGTGTCATATATATCCATATATGCTCCATATATGAACATACATGACGCTGTATGAACGTATATATGATCATATTTGTATCATTTTTCACCGGGTAGTATTAAAAATTAACTTAAAAATTGATACCCAACGGCTCTAATTTTTTTTTTTTCGAAAAAATTTTTTAAAGCTGAAAGCCTTATCACAATATTATATAATAACAAAAAATTAAAATTATTTTTTTTTTTTTTTGGGTTTGTATGGAAAAATTGTTTTTAAGGCCCCGTCACGTAGGGAAGGCGTGGTCGTAGGGGCGTAAAATTTTTCCTGAGTTATTTTTAAGTCAATCTGGAAAAAGCACTAGGAATTGAGAAAAATTGCTATTGCTGCTATAATATCACAATGGTGCTGAATGTCTTTGAAAGTCTTTGAAAAAGCAATAGGAATTGAGAAAAATTGCTATTACTTCTATAATATCACAATGGTCCTCAATGCCTTTGTAAGCAAACTTATACCGATTGCCTATAAAAATGTTCTTATTCTTACAACCTTTTTTTTATAATTTTTCACATTTTTATTTTATTCACAGAAAGTGAATTTAATCTTTAAAATATTTTTTTTCTGAATTTTGTAACAAGAAAATTATCACAATTGTTTCCATCTCTTTTAACCTGTTGACTAAAAAAATACCAATAAGCTTTAAATCATGATAAATATGCCCCCGCTATTGACCCAAATTTTCCACTTTGTAAATTGGGTCGTTTATAACAAAAAAAAAAGAAGAAAAATCCAAGCCAAACAGTTAACAAACATCTTAACAAAGTTGCTTGTTTGGCTGGCCGCTGTGTTAAGCTGGTGTTAAAGATGTGCTCGGTCGTTTGTTAAAAATTAAGTTTAAACATTATTATTAACTTGTTACATTTTTTTTTGTTTAACAAACTAACAACACCAATGATTTTTGTAAATAATCTAGAGAATTTAATGCCAAAGTAAAATTACTCAATCAGCCATAAAATTTTTTCAGTGCGAACAAAATAAAGAAAATATATGCAAAATACTCGTAGTTTGATACTTGATATTTGCAAAATTATGGTGTTTTTAAATTAAACATTAAGTAGATGAAAATTACACAAATTATGTTTGATGAGAATTTTTTTGTTTTCTAAACAAGAACTTTCACTGCTTTCAAATAAAGAGACTGAGAAATTTTATTTAAATGTAATTGTTAGAAATACAAAAAAAAAACCCTAAAGGTCTGTAAATTTAAATAACTAATTTTCTTTTTTAACCACAATATAATTTTTATTTAAAAGCAGAAGTCATGGTATTTATACCCTACACCACACTGTGGTACAGGGTATAATGAGTTTGTGCTGATGTTTGTAACTACCCGAAATATTGGTCCTAGACCCACCTTTAAGTATACCGATCGACTCAGAATCACTTTTTGAGTCGATTTAGCGATGTCCGTCCGTCCGTCCGTCTGTCCGTCCGTCCGTCCGTCTGTCTGTCTGTCCATGTAAACGGTGTAAACACGATACAGGTCGCAATTTTTAATCAATTGACTTGAAATTTGAAACTTAAGTCTCTCTTGGCCCAAGGACGAAGCCTATTGAAATTAGAAAAAATCGGTCCATATTTAGACCTAGCCCCCATACAAAGGTCCTCTTTAGTTTTGGCTCAAATGACTCTAATAACCGTATTGTAGAAGGTATCGCTTTGAAATTTGGATGGTAAACATGTTTTGTCTTCACATATCATCATTCCGAATTTCAAAGAAATCGGACCAGTTCTTCTTGTAGCCCCCATACAAACCACCTTCCCGATTTTCACATAAATGTCTCAAATTTCATGAAAATAGAAAATATTTAATTAAAATTTTGTTTGTGTATGTTAAACGCGTACTTAAATAACCTTATCAAACCTGATAATCATCGGACCAGTTTTGGACTCAGGCCCCTTGTGAAAATTTCGCCCGATATTCAGTTAAAGCGGTTTATTGTCAACAAATAGAAGCCTATTTCACTCAAATTTGATTTGTGAGTGTTTTCTTCACTTATTAAAGGTTTTACAACATATAGATCTAATCGATCCATGGGACCCATTTTCCGGGAAACCTTGGTGTAGGGTATTATATGGTCGGTCTTGACCGACTATAATTTTCTTACTTGTTTTATTTTTTTTTAGTGCTAAAAATTTCAAGAGTTTTCTATAAGAATATGTTTTGGAATTTTTTAAAACTAAAAATGCCGCCAGATATGGCTGATATTTCTGTAGCATTTGTTATTATACCCTCCATTAGGGCGGCGCGAGGTATGCTTTTTTGTGTGAATTTCACTTGGTAAAAATATATCCCACAACGATGTGGTTCAAATTTCAGGAAGATCGTATTTCATCTTGGGGTGCCTATCCAACGCTGAAGTTTCCACTTTTCAAAGCCAAAGAGCATTTTTATACCCTCCACTCTAGTAATAGAGGCAGTGGCAGGTACAGCTTTTGAGTTTGGGGGGGATTTTTTTTTCTACTTCGAATAAAAAAAGTCATCAATTCACCGTTATCGGTCGGACAAGCAAAAAGAAGGATCTTTTTTTTTTTGCAAAAAACACTGCAGCCGATTTTTAAATTAAAAAATTAGAGCCCTTCTTAAAGGAGCTTTGTCTCTTATGATCATATTTCCGTTAAGGTAATTTTTTTAAATTATTTTAAGAGAAATTTAACATGAAGACGAAAGTCTCAGATTCTAACACATTTGTCGTATGAAAAAGTCTACATCTGGGAATTTTTTAATAGAAGAAATTTTTCCTAAATAGAAAAAGACTCAAATTCTGAGACATTTTTCCTATAGAAAAAGTCTCAGATTCTGAGAGAGTTTTCCTATAGAAAACGTCTTAGATTCTGAGACATTTTTCCTGAAGAAAAAGTCTTAGATTCTGAAACAATTTTTCTTATAGAAAAAATCTCAGATTCTGAGAAATTTTTCCTATAGAAAAAGTCTCAGATTCTGAGACATTTTTCCTATAGAAAAAGTCTTAGATTCGGAGTCATTTTTCCTATAGAAAAAGTCTCAGATTCCGAGACATTTTTCCTATAGAAATAGTCTCAGATTCTGAGACATTTTTCTTATAGAAAAAGTTTCGGATTCTGAGATATTTTTCCTATAAAAAAAAGCCTCAGACTCTGAGGCCATTTTCTTATATAGAAAAAGTCTTAGATTCTGGAACTTTTCCGAAAAAAAAGTTTCAGATTCTGAGACCTGTTTCGTATAGAAAAGTCTATTATGAGACCTGGTTTCTATAGCAAAGTTTCAGACTCTCAGATTCCGAGACTGTTTTCTATTAAATAAGTTTGAAATTTAGAGAAGCTGAGACCATTTTCCTATAGAAAAAGGTATTTTTCCTATCGAAAAGGTCTCAGACTCTGAGACCTTTTGCCTGTAAACAAGTCTCGACTTATTTTTTTCTACAGAAAAAGTTTCAGATTTTGGCACATTTTTCCTATAGAAAAGTCTCAGATTCTGATACATTTTTCCTATTCCTATAGAAAAAGTATGAGATTCTAATACATCTTCTCTATTGAAAAGGTCTCAGATTCTGAGACAATTTTCCTATAGAAAAAGTCTCAGATTCAGATACATATTTCCTATAGGAAAAGTCTAAATAATTTTTTTTATATCAAAAAAGAACGTGAATTAATGTGTAGAGAAGCCCAACACCCCACCACAATCCCCCCGTCCCCTTCAACACCCCCATTTTCATGAGGTATCACTATGGATCAGGATCTGGTCTTGTGGACATTACGTCAACCTCTCAACCTAACCTAACCTATATCAAAATTGTCACGTTCACAACAATTTGTCCCCAAAAAATTCACTTCATAATAAGAACTTCTAAATTGACAGATATTTTTCACATAAAATTTTCTGAGTTAGGCTGGATTACTCAATGCTCCGTTATAAAATAACTCACCGTTAAAATTAAATTTCTCATACAAATTTTGACATAAGGCTCCGTTAAATCGGCAGTTAGCAGCTATCTTTTCATTGAGTAATCCACCCTTAGGTTAGGTTAGGGTGGCGGTGCCAGATGAGCACTCCGCATAGGCCAATTGGTCCATAGCGATACCACAAAACTTTTTCCGCTTATCGATGTAAACTAAATACATTGACCTTCATTGCGAATTGTTTCAAGCTCTTCAGGTCTATCCTCGTAATTTCCTCCAAAGTCTCGAACTGTGGACTTCCTATAATTGATAGTCGAGTTCGTGCCAAAGCCGGGCAGTGACACAGGATGTGTTCAATGGTCTCTTCGACGTCTGGTGTCTCGCACCTTTTACAGTTTGCATCCGTAATAAGATTCATGTTCTTGGCATGTTTTCCGACAAGACAGTGTCCCGTTATTAAACCTGTCAACATACGACATTCTATTCTCGTAAGTGTTAGTAAGAATTTAGTTCTTCCTAAATCATAGCGTGGCCATAAAATTCTGCTTATACGACTTGTCCCAAGTTCCTTCCATCTTCGATTTGCTTTGGCGACAGTAAGGGTATTTCGTTTTAGTTTGAAATGCTGGAGTGGCGGTGAAAGCATTATCCACCCTTAGTCCTTTAATTTTTTAAATTTAAATTTTTTTATTTTCCTAATATAATTTTAAATTTTATTCGACCTTTTATGTATTTTTTATTTTTTTTTTAAATTTTCAGATTTTCCCTATAAACAATTTAAAATTTTTCATTCAGATTTTTTTTATGAAAAAATTTTGAATTTCAAAATTTTTTCCTTTGGAAAATTTTTTAAAAATCTTCATGATTTCTTCTTTTCTTTTTTCTTCTTTTCTTTTTTCTTTTTTCTTCTTTTTTTTTCTTCTTTTCTTTCTTTTCTTTCCTTTTTCTTTTTTCTTACTTTTCCTTTTTTTTCTTTTTTAAATTTGGTTTGGGGGGGATAGAGGGTAACCAAAAAAAATTTTGGGATGAAAATGCAATTGTAATCTCATGGAGCTGAACTTGAAAAAGTGTAAGCACATGACTTTTGCTAGGTCGAAGTTTTTGACTTCTCAGTACCTATTAAATGGTTCAATTTTAGAATCGGTTGATTCTATTTTGGATCTCGGAATTCTTTTGGATGGAAAGTTGACTTTTAATGCGCATGTGGAGACTATGGTGAATAAGGCCTATGGCGTTCTTGGATTTATGAATCGCTGGGTGAAGGAATTTTCTGACCCCTATAGAACGAAACAATTATTTACCTCATTGGTAAGACCAATTTTGGAATTTGGTTGTATTGTTTGGGATCCATATTATGTCGTTCATAGTGATATGATTGAATCGGTACAGAAACAATTTTTAATTTTTTGTCTTAGGAACCTTAACTGGGGTCCGGACTATAGCAATCTTCCATCATATAATGGAAGATTGTCGTTGATAAAACTTCCTACTCTGAAGAGTAGACGTATTATGTGGTGACAGGACATAATCCCCACGGACATTACCCCCATAACGGAAATGGGGATTATGACCGAATTCATTACGGTCATAATCCCCATAATAGTTGTGGGGATTACGACCGTTTCCAAAACGGTCACAATCCCAATGGGGATTATGTCCGTTCATTGTTGGGATTATGACCGAACTTTTTTCGGTCATAACCCCCATTCACATTATGGGGAGTAAGTCCAAAGCAATTTTGGTCATAATCCCCGTTTTCTGCAGAGAGGGTGGGTTTAATGCATGGAGTTTGTAATCCCTAAGCCCGGCCGAAGGCCGGCTACGCAGAAAAACTTTTAAGTAAAAAAAAAAAAATCTTTTAATTTTGGGGATTATGACCCCATAATGGGGATTATGGCCATTTGTTACGTGGTCATTATCCCCATAAATCTGGGAATAATGTCCGTTTTTTATTGGGATTATGTCCTTATAATTTTCGGTCATAGCCCCCACTACCATTCTGGGGATTATGACCGAAATGAATTAGGTCATAATCCCCAAAACGGAAATGGGGATTATGTCCGTCGGGATTATGTCATGTCACCGTATTATGTTGAATACTGTGTTTATTTTAAAGGTTATTAAGGGCGAAGTTGATTCTGAATTTCTTGTCGGGAAGTTGTTTTTCAATGTCCCTTTTCGGCCTACTAGATATTACAGCTTTCTATATATTGATTTTTGTCGCACGAATTATGCTTGTGCAGATCCTATTCGTAGGATGTGCACTGATTTTAATACGTTGTACAGGTTTGTTGACTTTTCGGAGAATTATGCTCTTGTGAAATCGACTATTTTGACATATTTGAATAGATTGCGTAACGATGATTATTTTAATTTCTTTGAACGTTTGCATTTAATTCAGGACTATCAATTCTTAATTATTTGTAGAAATTATGTAGTTGTAGTAATTGTATATAAATGTATTTAGTGTCTTTATAATAAACCGACTGATGACTAAGAGTCTGTAGTTGGTTTATTACTATCCTTACTTATCCAGCCTTATACGCTATGGTTCGGAACATGGTGTGTACGTGTTCCTTCGTCATGGGAACGAGCCCTCTCGGTCGGTTGGGGTGGGTAAGTGTGAGGTGGGACGTTCGAATAAATAAAAAAAAAAAACTACTGGGGGTCGGTCATACTTTTGACTCCTCTAGAGGCACTCTTGGGAAAGTTATAGCGGTAGGAAAATTTTTTTATAAAAATTTTGTTTTCGTATGGAAGCCCCTATATGGAGTAAAGATAGGGCTTAGGTATGTTTGAAAACAAATGTTAGGGTGGAAAAATCTGACATTTGATCTCTTTTTTGTGGACTCTGGTGCACTTGTGGGTTTTTTTGTGAATTCTCACACCTACACGCCCAACACAAAATGCACCACAAATGTCCCGGAGTCGCCTAAAAAGAGGTAAAATGTGAGATGAACCCCCATTAATTTTCCCTCCCGAACATTTGTTCCACTCCCTAAGGGGTCTTACATACAAGGAGTACAACGATAAAATTGATCCTTCCTCTAACTATCTCAAGCGTGGCTCTGGAGGAGTCTAATGTTTGACCGACCCCAATAGTTTTTCAATCCCAACATTTTTTCAGAACACACTTTCCATCTATCTTCAACCATTAAGGTGGTCCCCATACAATGATATTTATTTTATCAACTTTTTTTTATTAAATCCACTCCTACTGCTTCAAGTGGACCTCCTAAAGGGGTAAACAGTAAGAACGACCCCCCTAACTTTTACACCCAAACATTTTTGAATATACCAACAAATTATCTTCACTTACTAAGGTGGAAACCATGAAACATTTCAAGACATTATATGAAATTTCTTAAAGAATGGGATATATCTCATGGAATGGCAATATCTTTTGGAATGGACGATACATATTTTTAGTGTAAGTCTCCTTTTTGATGAAATTTTTTTACTTCACCAATTTAAATCAGTTAAACAACAAATGATGTTTTTAATTGCACATCTTTTAATATTAAAAGCAATAAATTTTCAAGCTCGGGGTCTTAGTTGTTTAAATGTTTTTTATTTATTTAAAAAATCTTCCGATATTTCGCAATTCTTTGAATTGGATCTTCCGGGACAGTTGAAATTTATTTATAAAAAACACATAATTTTAATTAATTAACGACACACAAATATTTTTAATTTATATGGGAATTTTAGTGATTGGTCCGGATTAAATTAATTTTTTTAATTAAATCTACAAATTTTTTAATTAATTTTTTATGTTTGCACAGTGTTATCAGAGCAATATTTTTTTATATAATAAAAACTTTCACTGAAATTGATTGATACCAATTTTTTTTTTTTTTTGATGAAATCAAATATTTTAATGAAAAGAAGTAACTTCAACTAAAGAAAACTAAAACTTAAATTAAGAATTTCTATTTTAACAACAATAATTTCTCATGATTATGGTTTGTTAGAAGACGACAAAAAAAAAAGAACAAATCATGTCATATTTGTAACACATTTTACAATTTGATTTAATATTTTCATAATTTAATAAAAAAATAAAAAGATATTGAAAAATATGTAGGTATTTATTTAGATTCTAGTCACGAATTTGACCAAGTTCATCATATATGCATCATCATCTTTTTTTGTTATCATAGTTACCAATTTATACTAACAATATATGTGAATACATAGGACTTACATACATATTTTACACATAAGTAGTTTTGTTTACTCTACACATTTATACATACCTACTAGGATATTGTCTATCTTTATTAACCATATTATCTAGTAACCTATCTATTTGAAAGCATCATCATCATCATATTTTTTTAAAACAAAAAATAGTCTTTCAACAACCCCATCTACATCATCACCAGCAACAACAGAAGCAGCAACAGCAGAAGCAGCAACAACAGAAGCAGCAACATTAATATCATCAACATCTATCTATCAGTCTAATCCGTTTCATATGTTTTTTTTTTTTGATCTATCGGATAATATTTTGTTTAAGGTATGTTAGTCTGTCCCATCCGTCTGTCTGTTCAATTGTCTGTCCTGTATGTCGTTTTTTTTTAATATGAAAGCTTGTCTATAATATTCTATTATTCTTCACAATGTCCTTATATTGTGTTGCATGTGTGATGATTTTGATACATATAATCATGATGACTATTATCATCATTATAATCATCATCATCATCATCATATTTCTCATTGATGGATTGCTAAATTTTTTCCAATTCTTTTTTTTTTAAGCAAAAAACTATCAACTACCTGTTTTTACATTTAGTTTTTTATCATTATTCTTTTCACAGAAAAAATTAAAAATTAATTTCAATTACAAATTTAATTGAATCAATTACAAAAATAATTGATTTCAGACCTATCACGAAAATGCGCATATTAATTACGCATTTTGTTTAAAAATAATGTTAACATTTATTTGTGCGTTTGCTGCTAGCAACAATGCGTATAGAACTGTTAGGTTAGGTTAGGTTAGTGAGGATGACGCCAATCCCCAAAAACAAAAAGTTTTGGGAATGACATCCATAGAGGCCAATGTTTAGCCCATTATGATTCCTGCTATTGTTTCCTTCCTTCTCTCCATTCAAACACGCATTTTTACGTTTCCCACTTAAAACTGTTAAACATTAATTGAATCAATTACAATGTTTAATTGAAATTACTTTTAATATCTAATAAAAGTTCAATTGAAAAAAAGCTTTACCACATTTTTTTCTGTGTTAGTTTGAAATGTGTGGTTTAACAAAATGTTAAAATTTTAACAAAATGTGGTTTTTATTATACATATTTGCAATAATATTTCAACTTTTTTTTACATCTAACTTTTCTAAATCCTCCATGTAAGACATCTAATATATCAACTTCATTTTATTTTTGATGTCTTGTTGTTTATTTGTATTTTTTTTTTTCTAATAAAATTACCTAGAATAACAAGTGTATTTTTCCGTATTCAGAGCGCTTAAGGTATATTTAAGTTTATCTCTTTGTTGGTAACATACAAGGGGCGAATATCGGGAAGATATTCAAAAATGCCTAATAATTTTGTACTCTTGCACAAAACGTGTCAAAGCAAAAAATTTTTTTTTGTCATTATATGCAAATCGAATTGAAATATCGATCGATAATCCAATTAAGTTTATGTTTTATTGATCCCTGATGTTTTCTTAGAAATTCTAGCTATATCAATCCGTCCGTATGCTTATGGAAATCAAGATGCAGTCCAAACAAAAAAAAAAGTGCTCTAAATTTGGCAAATGAGCAAACTTGGACCTAAGCCAAAAGAGCTGTAAAATCGGCCCGCAGAGAGCACACTACAGCCCAAACCAAAAGAGACAACTTCCCGAAATTTAGCACGAATAGGCTAGTAAAGTTTTCAAAGGATGGACAAGTTCTTAAATGGACGAAATCTGATCTCTGTGTCCAACTTGGTCACAGAGGACCTCGAAATTAAACTTTTTCGTCCCTATTGTGGGCGTAGATATAAAAATAATAAAATTGTATTCCTTAAGTTTATTTCTGATGAAAACACAAATTAATAAATAAAAAATTAAAAAAAAAACAAGTAAGAAAGTTATAGTCGGTCAAGACCGACCATATGATACCATACACCAGTGTTTTCCGGAAAATGGGTCCCAAGTCCAAATATGAACCGCTTAGGTCTGTCTTTTGTTAGATCTTTATTTAGTGTAGAAAACACACACATATAAAATTTTAGTGGAATTGTTTTATTTTTTGTCAATAGACCGATCCAAAAATGGTCCAATTATATTCCGATTACATAATGTTACTAAAGTAAACGTTTAACACCTAAAAATAAAATTTTTATCAAATATTTCCATTTTTATGAATTTTGAGCGAGTTATGTGAATATCGGAGGGGGGGTGGGGTTGTATGGGGACTACCAGAAGGACTAACCCGATTTCGGTTTGAATTTTTTAAAATTTGGAATGGTGATTGGTGTATACAAAATTTGATTACCTGCCAAATTTCAAAGTGATATCTATTATATTACGGTTATTAGAGTCATTTAAGCCGAATCCAAAGGGGCGTTTGCATGGGGGCTAGGTCTTAACATGGACCGATTTTCTCCAATTTCAATAAGCTTTGTCCTTGGATGCATAAGTTTCAAATTTCAAGTCAATTGATTGAAAATTGCGACCTGTATCGTGCTTAAACCGACGGACAGACTGATGGACGGACGGACATCGCTAAATCGACTCAAAAAGTTATTTTAAGTCGATCGGTATACTTGAAGGTAGATCTAGGACCAATATTTCGGGTAGTTACAATCATCAGCACAAACTCATTATACCCTGTACCACAGAGTGGTGTAGGGTATAAAAAATTGCTAGACAAAAAATTTTGATAAAAATAAAATTTTTGATGATAAAAAAAAATGTAAAACAAAAATTATAAAGAAACATTTTTTTAATAAAAAAAAATTTTTTGAGAAAAAAAAAGTTTTTGATAACAAAAAATTGTTGATGAACATTTTTTTTTTTTTACTAATTGTTGTGAAAACAATTAAGAGTTTCAGTTCGGCTGTACCGAAGTTATACCTTATACCCTCCAACATGTTAAGAGAATAAAAAATAAAAATTTTGATAAAAAAAAATGCTACACAAAAAATTTTAGTAAAATAAAAAACAAAAAATAAAGAAAAAACAAAAATAAGTTTAAAACAAAAAAAATAATTTTCTTGAAAATTATGCTATGAGAATATCATGGTTTTAATTAGTAAAGAAAATAATGACCTCGAGCCAGAATAAACATCCTCAAAATATAATATTTTAATGGTCGAATAAAACAATTTTTATTTTTTAATAAAAATTAATCAGAATTAAGAAAAAACTTATAAAAAAAATTTGATGAAAAAAAAAAAATTATTGGAAAAAAATTTGATAAAAAAATTTTGTCAAAAAAGTTAATAAAAAAAATTGTTGCTGAAAAAAAAGATCAAATAAAAAAAAATTTTGAAAACAAAATTTAAATTCTTTTTTAATTTTTAAATTAATAAAAATAATTTATTATTCGACCTAAGTATAAATTCTATTCGTCAAATTACATTTTTTTTCAATTTAGAGCTTATAAATTCTATTCGTCAAATTACATTTTTTTTTCAATTTAGAGCTGTATTATATTGTGTATTTAGTACGTAAATTCTCATTATGCCTATTTACATACGAATACAAGCGGTTATGTTTTGCCAATAACGATTGTCAATTTGCTAAATACTATTGACAATGGAATTTGACGAATTCTGAAACACGTGTCGAGTAAGTCTTGCAAAATGACCGTAACAATCAATTTAAAACAAACAAACTTTATAAAGAGTTTCTTGAAAAGTGTTACTTTGACAATATCATCGTAATAATTAGTAAAGAAACGAGACCTCGAGCTGGAGTAAACTTTCTCAAAAAAAAAAAATTTTTTGATGAAAAACAATTTTGATTAGAAATATTAAATTTTGAGTAAAAAACTCTTTTTTAGTCATTTTTGTAAAATACAATAAACATAACAAGTTTTTCCGATTTCGCTGGATAGCAATACCAACCTGACCAGGTAAATGTCCTACATATATGCCAAATTTAAGGAGCCTCCGTAAAGTCTTTTAAAAGTTAGCGTGTTTTTAACAGACAGGCAGACAGTCGGGCGGACTAACATCGCTAGATCGTCTTAAAATCGATCGATTATCATGAATATATATACTAGACCAATCTTTCGTGGTGTTACAAACGGAATAAAAAATCTATATACTCTAGTAAAAATATTATGCTAATTTTACTAAATAGATCTAATTTTATCCGTAAAATGGTTGTATCAAATAAAATCTAATTGTATTACTTTAGATCAAAAAATATAAAAATTGATTCAATTTGACCCAGAATTTGGTCAAATCTAATTGTATCAAATTGATCTTATAAAATCTATGTTTAAACAATTTAATGAGCAAAACCAAAATACGAATCTAATCATATATGGAGCAATATCTAACCATATAAAGTGGATCAACCGTATCAAAATGAAAGATATAATTTTTATATAAATTTATACGGAAGCATATTAACTTATATAATATTGTATCAAATTATATATGATTATATCAGAAAATTTTACTCGGGTATACATACACTTCGATCCTCGCGAAAAAGTTTTTACCCGAAAGTTGTTAAATGTATCATTATTTATTTTCTTTTATGTAACCACGCCCTTAAAAGGGGACGGATACAAACAATATAAAAATTTCGTAAAATAATTTTTTGCTACCCTTAGTAAAAATCTTGTAAAATTTTGGTAAACATTTAGTAAAAAAAAAAATTTGTAAAAATTTTTGTAAATTTACAACTTTTTTGACGCGATAAAAATTACATGGACTTCTCGTGACTTTACTAGATTTTGTGCTAATCCTATTTTACGCAAATTTCTAGTCAAAGCTTTTTTGTAATTTTACAAGTTTTTTACCAATAAAATTATAAATTTACAACTTTTTTGATGCGATAATACCTACAAAGAATTCTCGTGACTTTTTTGTAAAACTACATTGGAAATTTGGACATTTTCGAAAAAAAAAAAATGTAAAATTACAAAGAAACATTTCTTTCGAAAATTGTTCGTTAAAAAAACAAGGAAAACTGTCAAATATTAGTAAAATGGGATTACGTGACATTTTCTATTAATTTGACAGGAGATCACAATTAAGAGAATCACAAGGGGTCGTATGGCCTCCGAGTGAACTCTCCAAATCGGCGGACGCCAAATACCCTTACCTAATTTGACAAGGTTTTTTTCTTGAGTTCAACGATTGATGTCATAGACTCTGAGCTCCATTTTTAATTTGTGCGCTCTTTAAAGGGCATGAAAATATTCGACAAAGCCGACACTTTTTCTGACTTCATGCTTATAATATGTATTATGGATATTAGCTGTTATTTACATAAAATTTTGCAAAAATTATTTGAATTTTTGAATTTTTTTTATGAAGAAATGCAAAATAAAATATAAAATCTAATGTTAATGTGTCACTGTGTAACAACAGGTTATAAAATTTAAATTGAATATTATCATAAATAGAGAATGTATTTATTTATTTATCTTTTTTATACTTAATCTTTCTTTTACTTTTCTAATAGAATCTTAAACAATTTCAGCGGAAATGAAAGTATTTGAATTTTTGTCGCTTTTAAAATTATGAAAATTTAATTTATGCTAGAGGGTAGAAACAAATCAGTAAAAGACAATCTTTTATTTTTGCATTTAAATACAACTAAAGAGGATATTAAAGAACTGCGTAGAAATTTACAGAAGTTTGATGTAGAAATTTTAAAAACTTATACAGTAAGATTTAAAGTGTAGCTTCTAGTAAGGAACTGTTGTGCTATAAAAAATAATCACCTTAGTTTAATTATTTTAATCATTTTTTTTTTTCAAGTGATTTCAACGGATAAACTATCAAAAATAATATAAAAAAGCTATTATTTTTAAACTAAATTGAATAAAAAATAAACTTATGTTTAAACAATTTAATTAAAATACATTTGAGTTAAGTATATAACAATGGGTACGTTCAGCAGAGAAAGCTGCTACTCCAGCTGCTCCCCAACATTCTGCTGAACGGATTAATTTTTGACATTTCAGTCAACATGTTGAGTGAGCGCTTCTCATCACTGGTAGCGTACAAAAATTATGCTACATTTGATCACAAATTCATAAATAAGCTGTTTTATTGAAATTATTTTTTTTTTGACGTTATTCAAGAAAATAAACAAAAAAAATAATAAAAAAAGTATTTTCCACAGAAAAAATAAATGAAAATATAAAAAAATAATAATTTATTCCAATATTTTAAAACATTCATTAAAAAATGCGTTCAGCAGAGTCAACTAATCAAAACATGCTACATCTCAACTGTTGAGTAGCAGGTTTCTCTGCTGAACACGCTCAATGTAACTTGAGAAATTTCAAAAATCAATGTGTACAATCAAACAAAAAATTAACTAAAAAAATTGTAAAATTAAATAAATATAAAGAATATTTTATTTTTTCCAAATCTGGTGCAGATTTAGGGGGAGAAAAAATACCACAAACCGATTTGGAAAGGAAAAAAAGACCGAAAGGAAAGGAGAGAAGTTTACAAGCGAAATGTCTAAGAAAATTGTTCAAAAATTGTTAAAAGTTTGAGAATTGTTATAAAGGAAAAACTTGAGAAGTTCTGTGCAGGACAAATCTAAGAAGGACATAAAAAAAGGAAAATAATCTGATATTTTTTTTTAGGAAAAATGTCATAAAATCAAAATTTTTTATAGAAAAGCTAAGAAAAGTATCGAAATTTGAAAATTTTTTCTGTAGGCAAAATCTTAGAATTTTCTTCGAAAAATTTGAGAATTTTTCTAAAGAAAAAACGTAGAATCTGAGACTTTTTTAATAGAAACACGTAAGAAAATTATAGTCGGTCAATAACGACCATATAATGCCCTGCAACAGTGTTTTCCAAATACATACATGAAACGATTGGGTCCTTCTTTTGAGAAATCTTTAACAAGTGTAGAAAACACTCACATACCAAATTTGAGTGAAATATTCTTCTATTTGTTGCGAATAAACCGCTTCAAGTGAATATCGAGCGAAATTTTCATATCCAAAAATGGTGTGATTATTATCAGATTTAATTGGGTTATTAAAGTACTCGTTGAGCACAGATAAACAAAATTTTAATAAAATATTTTCGATTTTCATGAAATTTTAGAGAATTATGTGAACATTGGGAGGGTGCACAGAAAATAAAATCGTCAAATTTAAATCAACAAACATCAATTGTAAATCAACCAAACATTTAGTTAAAACTGCCGCCTGTTTGTCCATAATACAAAACTTCTATTTTGTTTTCAACAAACTCAGTCAAGTAATTTTATTTCAAAATTCTTTTATCATGTCAATAAATAGTGTTTGCGTTTGTTAAATTTCTTTGTTGAAAAAAAAAAATCGTTTGTCAAATCAACAAATTGTGTTTGTGTTTGTTGAATTTCTTTGTTGAAAAAAAACAAAATTCTTTTTTCAACAATCAAAATTTACAAATGTTTGTTGATATTACAAATTTCCGTATAGGAGCACTTCCAGTGAAAAAAATTAATTGTGTTCTCAAATATGGGTTCAATGTAACAATTCGTTTTTTCCTGTGTGGTTTATATGGGAGCTTGAAAAAGAACTGTCCGATTCCTTTAACATTTGGAATGGTGATTTGTGAGTAAAAAACACGTTTACCTATCAAATTTCGAAAGGATACCTATTATAATACGGTTGTTAGGGTTATTTCACCCATAGTTAAAGAGGACGTTTTTATGGGGGCTAGGTCAAAATTTCAATAGCGTCCCTCCTTGGGTCAAAAGAAGCTTAAGTTTTAAATTTCAGACAAATCGGATAATAATTTCAACCTGTATCGTGCGCACAATGTTTACACGGACGGATAGACGGACGGACATTGCTGAATCGACTCAAAAAGTGATTCTGAGTCGATCACAATACTTGAAACATCATTACAAACTCATTACACCCTGTACACTCAAAAAAATACGTTAGTAGATTTACTAATTTTTTTTGCTAACGCCAGTTAGCTAACTTTTAGCAAATTTTTAGTTGAGATTAGAGATGAGCAATGTAGTGATTTTTAAATCACGCCATTCTTAGTTACCGTGATTTACAAATCACCGTTCTTTTAAACAGTTACCGTGATCACCGTTTTTCAATGTGATGCAAAAAAAAAAACAATACAATGTTTTCCTTTTACTTTAGATTAGTATGTATTAAATATTATTTGTATTGCCGGACTTCATATTTAATAACTCAATTTGTATTAAGTTCAATTTAAGTACATTCAAGTTATTTCTGAGAAATTATTTATTTAAAATTAAGAGAAAATCTGGAAAAATTTATAAAACCACTGTAGAAATGAGCAATTTAGTTAATTTTGAGGAACGTCTTTCTTTACAAATAACAAATATTTTAAACAGTTACTGTGATCACCGTTTTTAAATGTAGATATAAACGTGATTTTAAATCACAGTTCTTTTAAATCACAGTTTTTTCAATAACAGTTTTCATTTTAAAGCAAAAAAATATGTTTTTGGCAATTTCGTTGCTTGTGTGCGTATTAAAAACGTTGCGTTTGCTTTGTGTGTTTGTTTTTTTTACATTTCATAACAAGAGAAGAAAAATATGATTGAACGAACACACAGCAACTGTTAAAATGTTAGTTAATGTGTGTATAACAGAAAAGAACGATATTGCAAGTAGCAGTGATTTAAGATATTTGATAACTGCAGTTACCAGTGATTTTTGAATCACGGTGATTAAATAACCGGTATGAAAATATCGCTCATCTCTAGTTGAGATTAGCATGTTAGCAAAAAATTCTTGTAAACTTCATTTAGCACATTAGCAATTTTAAACAAACTTTGAACTAATTTCTTTTGCTAAATTTGAAATTGAGTTGACTACATTTTTACAAGATTTTTTGCTAATATTAGCAAAATAAATGGTAAATTTTTTTTTTATTTTCAGAAAACTTAAAATGGCGTTATCTCGGAAACTAAGCCAGATAGAGCAAAATGGAGGCCATTTTTGGTTCTTAGAATCTCCATAGTATCGCCGGTCCTCTTCACATGTGTGGACCCTAATGGGCCCTAACTTTGGATCCAAAAAAGTTAGCATTCCCGAAAATTTTAAAATGCTCATATCTCGGTAAATATTGCCGACGCAACAAAAAGTCCAAAAGCGTTTTAGTAGCTCTCAACACATAGAACAAGACCGCAAAATAGTCAAAAGCTCTCCGAGTAATATTTTTGAAGTTATCGAGTTTTTTAATCCTCAAGACCCCAGTGGTCCCCTATATTCACGTATCTCAAAAACTAAGCAAGGTAGAGCGAAACGGACACAAATTTTGGATCAAAAACTATGACGATTTTTAAGGAACTCAACTAGGTTTAGGCCCATCGGGTTCTGGACCTATCGGGTCCGAACCCAATGGGGTCCTCAGATGTGTATAAACTAAGTTCAAAAAAAAAATATTTAGTTAACTAATTATTGGCAAAACATTTTTGCTAACTTTAGCAAAAAAATTGTGGGTTCAAAATCAGCAAATTTTCTTGTAGGTTTACAAGCTTTTTTTGCTAACATTACAGATTTATTTTTTTGAGTGTATACCAATAAAAGAAAAAACCCTCGAAGGGTTTTGAAAACTTAGCTCGAGTTTTTTTTTTATGGCTCATTGAAGTTAAATTTTTTTTAAATTTTTTCAAAGGAGTTTTCAAGACTTCAAAAATTAGTATTAAATCTAGTTCTGAGGTAAATAATGTTAAGACTTGTTTTTAGTAAAATTTGAGTACCCGAATAAAAAAGTTTTGATATACTCATATATAGTTTTATAAACATCATATATTATTATATAGAATTTGATGCGAAAAATGAGTCGATAAAACTATATAAAATTCTATCAACGTTGATTAAATTTTAATAAAATTTGATATAATTTTCTGCGAAAATTGGCCCACTATTTTTTATATAAATTTAGAAAAATTAGCGAATAGATATTATTATATATAATTATATAAAATAACATAAAATTATATCAAATTATATAAAAATTACATAAAATTATATCAAGTTATATATAATTATATCAAAATATATATAAATATATATACACTCAAAAAAATAAAACTGTAAAGTTAACAAAATTTTTTTTGTTAACTCGAGTTTACTGGCTTTTTAGTTAATTTTTAGTTAAAATCAGCGTTTTAACTACTTTTTTTAGTTAAGTTCAATTTACGAAAATAATAGTTTTGTACAAATTTTGAATAAATTTTTTTTGTTGACTTTAAAACTGAGTTTACGAAGTTTTACTAATTAATTTGCTGATTTTTTGTAACATTTTTGTCAAGTGAACAATTTTAAACATTTCTTGTTCAGCCTCCTATGCAAATCTCATAAGTCCTACTTAAGCTGAACTTAATGCTGTGAAAAAATAAGTGAAGTGTTAGGCCTTTATTCATAATACTTAAAGTGTACTTAAAGTAGGTTTATTTGACAAATATTCATGTAATATCAGTCAAATAAACCTACATTAGATTTATTTTACTCATTATGAATAGCCCAGTTAGTGTTTAAAACCAATATTTAACTAATTTAAAATTTTTTACATAAAGTTTAGCTGAATTCAACTAGTAATAAATGTTACGAAATTTTCAGCTGAATTTTTAGTTAAAATTACGTTTTTTTTTTGCTAAATTAATTCTACGAAAAGTTAACTAAATATTTTTTGTTAAATTAACTAGAAATTTAGTAGGTTCAAAATCAGGTGTTTTTTTAGTTAAATTTAACTAAATTTTTTGCTAACTTTACAGTTTTTTTTTTGAGTGTAATTTTATGTAATTCTATATAATTATATAAATTTTTATATAATTTGATATAATTTTATATAATTATATATGATTAAACAATTTTGTTCTTTTTATATCAAATATAGGGGCCAATTTTCGCATAAAATTATATCAAATTTTATCACTCAAAAAAAAAAAACTGTAAAGTTGGCAAAAAATTTAGTTAAATTTAACTAAAAAAACACCTGATTTTGAACCTACTAAATTTCTAGTTAATTTAACAAAAAATATTTAGTTAACTTTTCGTAGAATGAATGTAGCAAAAAAACAGTAATTTTAACTAAAAATTCAGCTGAAAATTTCGTAACATTTTTTATTAGGTGAATTCAGCTAACCTTTTTTTTTAAATAAAAAAAAAAAAATATTTTTCACAGCGTTAAGTTCAGCTTAAGTAGGACTAATGAGATTTGCATACGAGGCTACACAAGAAATGTTTAAAATTTTCGATTTGACAAAAATGTTACAAAAAATCAGCAAATTAATTAGTAAAAATTCGTAAACTCAGTTTTAAAGTCAACAAAAAAAATTAATTCCAAATTTGTACAAAACTAGTATTTTCTTAAATCGAACTTAACTAAAAAAAGTCGTTAAAACGCTGATTTTAACTAAAAATTTGCTAAAAAGCCAGTAAACTCGAGTTAACAAAAAAAAGTTTGTTAACTTTACAGTTTTATTTTTTTGAGTGTATTAAAATTTAATCAACATTGATAGAATTTTATATGGTTTTATCGACTCATTTTTCGCATCAAATTCCATATAATTATATATGGTGTTTATAAAATTATATATGACTTTATCAAAACTTTTTTACTTGGGTAATGAATTAAAAACAGCAAGTAGCTGCGATGAAAGCACCGCAAGCGAAAAATTTTAACAAAACAAATTTTATTTAAAATTTTTCGCCGCAGAGCTTTCATCGCACTCCATCCAATTTCTTCTATTTCTTTACACTCAAAAAAATAAAACTGTAAAGTTAACAAACTTTTTTTTGTTAACTCAAGTTTACTGGCTTTTTAGCAAATATTTAGTTAAAATCAGCGTTTTAACTACTTTTTTTAGTTAAGTTCAATTTACGAAAATACTAGTTTTGTACAAATTTGGAATTAATTTTTTTTGTTGACTTTAAAACTGAGTTTACGAATTTTTACTAATTAATTTGCTGATTTTTTGTAACATTTTTGTCAAGTCGAAAATTTTAAACATTTCTTGTGTAGCCTCCTATGCAAATCTCATTAGTCCTACTTAAGCTGAACTTAACGCTGTGAAAAATATTTTTTTTTTTTTATTTAAAAAAAAAGGTTAGCTGAATTCACCTAATAAAAAATGTTACGAAATTTTCAGCTGAATTTTTAGTTAAAATTACTGTTTTTTTGCTACATTCATTCTACGAAAAGTTAACTAAATATTTTTTGTTAAATTAACTAGAAATTTAGTAGGTTCAAAATCAGGTGTTTTTTTAGTTAAATTTAACTAAATTTTTTGCCAATTTTACAGTTTTTTTTTTTGAGTGTATAATTTAAGTTTCACACTGTCAAAAATATTAATAAGAATAGTAACAAAAAGTCTTGTCATAAAAATGTTTGTATTCGTCTTAAAAGTATTTCTGCGTATCCGGCTTTCGGCTGGGCTTAGGGATTACTAACTCCGTACCTAAAACCCACCCTCTTGGCAAAATAAAGGATTTTTTTTTTTGTTATATGTGTTTTGTGAGAATCTTTTTTTGATTTTGGGTAATTTTTTCATTTTATTCTTGAGCTTTTTTTCGTTAATTTTTGGCCAAGTTTCGCATTTTTCCTTTTGGGTAATTTTTCATATATTTTGGGCAATTTTACATTTGGGCGATTTTTCATAAATTTTTTTGGGCAATTTTTCTTATGCTGATTTAGCCTGCAGCCTTTTTCTTTCAATCTTTTTTCTGCTCCATTTTTTTTAAGTAGATTTTGAGGGAATTATTTCCCATTTTCTGGGTCTGAACCCGGTTTAACTTAAGGCAAAACTGACACTATACTTCATTTCCATATAAAAAATTAAATTATCTCTAGTTTACATCTAACTGACCTTTTAAAAAATGAAAACACTTTAATTTAAAGTTTCTCTTTTACAATAACACAAAAAAAAAACATGACACAAACCTTAAATAAATATTGAATTTATTCTAAATACTTTTTAAGCCCACTTGCAGTATATTTAGACTTTTCAATTGAACTCCTCATATAGATAAATATTCATATATCGATTTCAATACGTACATACGTATGGTCCAAACAAATGATAGAGGAAAACTCCACACCTTTTCAATGCTAAAATTTGTGGGCATAAATAAATTTTCCATACCATACGAATTGGCGCCTATTATGAGCAGTTGGAGAAAAAAACACATGTATTTTTTTACACATTTTTTTTAATAATTTACCAGATCAGATTACTTGACATGACAAATGATTTTGCATTTTATTTTATACTCTTGCAAGACTTTGTGTCGCACGACAAACTTTTTTTTCGTTTTTTTTTTTTGCAAAGTCACATGTGTGAAATGAGCTTAGATACAAAATTTTAAAATGTTTTTCTTGCATTATTACCAGACAATTTGTAAATCTTTTGTTAACATAATATTGGACAACATGTCACAAAAGTGTTTTCTATACCATTTTATTTTTTTGCTTTGCTTTTACTAATAAAGTGGGGCTATAGGGCGTTTAGATTACAACTTAACATTAACATTAACATTAACATTAACATTAACATTAACATTAACATTAACATTAACATTAACATTAACATTAACATTAACATTAACATTAACATTAACATTAACATTAACATTAACATTAACATTAACATTAACATTAACATTAACATTAACATTAACATTAACATTAACATTAACATTAACATTAACATTAACATTAACATTAACATTAACATTAACATTAACATTAACATTAACATTAACATTAACATTAACATTAACATTAACATTAACATTAACATTAACATTAACATTAACATTAACATTAACATTAACATTAACATTAACATTAACATTAACATTAACATTAACATTAACATTAACATTAACATTAACATTAACATTAACATTAACATTAACATTAACATTAACATTAACATTAACATTAACATTAACATTAACATTAACATTAACATTAACATTAACATTAACATTAACATTAACATTAACATTAACATTAACATTAACATTAACATTAACATTAACATTAACATTAACATTAACATTAACATTAACATTAACATTAACATTAACATTAACATTAACATTAACATTAACATTAACATTAACATTAACATTAACATTAACATTAACATTAACATTAACATTAACATTAACATTAACATTAACATTAACATTAACATTAACATTAACATTAACATTAACATTAACATTAACATTAACATTAACATTAACATTAACATTAACATTAACATTAACATTAACATTAACATTAACATTAACATTAACATTAACATTAACATTAACATTAACATTAACATTAACATTAACATTAACATTAACATTAACATTAACATTAACATTAACATTAACATTAACATTAACATTAACATTAACATTAACATTAACATTAACATTAACATTAACATTAACATTAACATTAACATTAACATTAACATTAACATTAACATTAACATTAACATTAACATTAACATTAACATTAACATTAACATTAACATTAACATTAACATTAACATTAACATTAACATTAACATTAACATTAACATTAACATTAACATTAACATTAACATTAACATTAACATTAACATTAACATTAACATTAACATTAACATTAACATTAACATTAACATTAACATTAACATTAACATTAACATTAACATTAACATTAACATTAACATTTTAGCATTGGCGGAGCAAAATTTTGGTTCTTTGGCTTTGCATAGTATAGCCTGCCCTCTTTACATGTGTGGAGGAACTTAAAATACGGACTGTAGGTTAACCTCCCGAAATATAGATCCACTAAGGCTGGTTTTTTGCCAATGTTGATTCTAAGAGGATCAAAATGGTATAAAAGTGTACTTTTGGTACCTTTTATATCTCCTGAAATAATAATATATTACCTCCTGGAATATAGACTAGATTTTTTTTCAATGTTGATTCTAAGGGGGGTAAAAGTGGTAAAAAATTGGTATTTTCTGTACTTTTTTTTATTCTCTGAAATAATGGTCATAGCAACTTGAAATTTGGAATAAAGGAGCCTTCGGTAAAAAAACACCCCAGAAAAGGTACTTTTTAGAAATTCAGTTTCTTAGGGGGGGGGGGGGGGGGGGTAAAAGGGGTAAAGAAGTACACTTCTAGTACTTTTTATATCTCCTGAAATAATGGTCCTAGAAACTTTCTTCCCGGAATACCGAATGGATTTTTTCCAATGTTGATTCTTAGGGTGGTA
Source organism: Pegoplata infirma (assembly GCA_963921195.1). Classification (NCBI taxonomy): domain Eukaryota; kingdom Metazoa; phylum Arthropoda; class Insecta; order Diptera; family Anthomyiidae; genus Pegoplata; species Pegoplata infirma. The sequence continues at coordinate 270,487,321 of OY992536.1, forward strand.
AAAGGGGTAAAAAATTGGTTCTTTTGGTACTTTTTTTTATTCTCTAAAATAATGGTCATAGGAACTTAAAATTTGGAATGTAGGAACCTTCGGTAAAAAAAAAACTTTCTGCAAAAGGTACTTTTTTGAAATTCCGTTTCTAAGGGGGTAAAAGGGGTAAAGAAGTGCACTTTTACAATTTTTTTACATTTACTAAATTACCGAATCAAGACACTTGATATTTGGAATGTAGGAAAAAATCGTTCTGAAAAAAGTACTTTTTTAACGATTTCGGAATGTAGTGAAAAAATTATTCTGGAAAAAGTACTTTTTGACAATTTCGTTTCTAAGGATAGTAAAGGGTTACTTTTGGTACTTTTTATATTTTCTGAGACAATCGTCGTAGAAACTTGAAATTTTGAACTTAGGTTCACTTGCCGGAAAATAAATCCCCAAAGGCTGGGTTTTTGTCAATGTTGATTATAAGGTGGTAAAGCGGTAAAGGGGTAAAAAGTTGAACTGTTGGTACTTTTTATATTTCCTGAAATAATGGTTCTAGAAACTGGAAACTTGGAATGTAGGACTTTAAAGAAAAAAAACATTTTGAAAAAAGTACTTTTTGAAAAAGTGTGCTTTTGGTACTTTTAATATTTCCGGAAATAATGATCCTAGACACCTGAAATTTGGAATGTAAAATTGTTCTGTGAAAAACATTATTCTGGAAAATGCACTTTTTTGAAATTCCATTCTACGTGTGTAACGTGTGTTACTTTTTGTATAACCTGAAATTTGAATGTATTATGATATTTATATGCCTGAGTAAAAATTTTCTGGTCTAATCATATATAATTTGATACAATCTTATATGAGTTAATATGCTTCCGTATAAATTTATATAAAATTGTATCTATCACTTTGATACGGTTGATCCACTTTATATGGTTAGATATTGCTCCATATATGATTAGATTCGTATTTTGGTTTTGCTTATCAAATTATATAAAAATTGATATTATAAGATCAATTTGATCTAATTAGATTTGACCAAATTCAGGATCAAATTGTATCAATTTTTATATTTTTTGATCTAAAGTAATACAATTAGATATTATTTGATACAACCATTTTACGGATCAAATTAGATCTATTCAGTAAAATTAGCATAATATTTTTACTAGGGTGATTAATATTTGAAAATCGTTAAATTGTCTCTATATAGACATTTTTATACTCTCCACTCTAGTGATAGAGAGTATATATAAGTTTGTCATTCCGTTTGTAACACCTCGAAATATTGGTCTAAAACCTCAGAAAGTAAATATATATTTATGATCCTCGATCGATTTTAATACTATCGAGCGACGTTTGTCCGTCCGTCCGTTGGTCTGTCTGTTTGTCTGTTGAAAACACGCTAACTTTTGAAAGACTTTACGGAGGCTCCTGAAGTTTGACATATATGTTGGGCATTTACATGGTCAGGTTGATATTGCAATTCAGCGAAATCGGTTCAGTAGTTCAAAAGTTATGAGCAAAATAGTAAATTTCGGCAAGGGTTTTTCGCAAATTTACGATATAAAAAACACGCTAAATTTGAAAAGGCAATTCTAACGATGCTGAAGCTTAGCATATATATTAATAGATCGTCTGGCCTGGTTCGTATTGAATTTCAGTCAAATCGGTGTAGTGGCTCAAAAGTTATTAGCAAAACCGTGAATTTCAGTTTGGTTTCACCTTAAATTCACGTGTTGAAAACCCGTTAAACATGTTTTAAAAACATTGGTAAGTCACAAAAATATTTTACACCGTATTTTTGTCACTCAAAAATATTTTTACACAAAAAAAAATACCCTAAAAAAAAATTTTACACTCAAAAAAAATTTACACTCGAAAAAAAATTTTGTAAATTATTTTTTTTTTTTTTCAAAAATTACGTAAAAATAAAGTTTTTTTACACAAAATAAAATATTTCTAATCAAAAATTTTATTTTTTTTACGTTAGAAAATTTACTATCACTTAAAAAGGCAATGTGGAGGGTATTCATAGATTCGGCAAAGTCGAATTTAACTTTTCTACTTGTTATTATTATATTAGTCTGCTATCAGATTTGAACCTAAAGTACCAAACATCACGTTAGATTTGTAACAACTTTGAATGACTGTCGCTTAAACAGAACAGCCATACTAGCATTTCTTTTAAATTTTTTTAAGACAGTCTAAACACCTTAAACACAATGAAATGTTTGCATTAAATATAAAAAAGTCTAAAATTGAATGCAAAAATATTTAAGCACTTATTTGTTGTCATAAATATTTTCTACAATTTCATTGTTAACTAAATTACAATTCATACGTGCGAATATGGGTAACAAAAAAAACGCAAAAAAAAAATTTTAAATAAACTTAACAAATTATATGTGTTGCTTTCAATATTCATACCCTGCACATTTTTGCATATGTGTTTGGGAAGTAGAGCAATATTTATGGGTGAAAATCTTTCTTGAGAGGATTAGATGACACAAAAGAAAAGTTTCTTTGCAGGAAAAAGTAAAGGTTAAAACTTTTCTTTAATATATGCATTTAAATTTAAATATATTTTAAAAATTATGAACAAATTAGCTGCAATCACTGGTTTGTTATAGTTTAAGGTGATAGTTCAAAAACATTGTTAAACTCTTGGTTGGACAAATATTTGTTGTGATTGCTATTTTGACTGTCATTATAGTGAGATATTTATTTAAAATTTGAAATGGTTTTTATAAGTATAAAGTGTTTAAGGATTTAAATGGGAGTTTATATTAAATTAATAATTGAGGATAATTTAAATTGTGTTTATAGATCCTCAAGGTTGTTGATGATATGCTAAAAGTCAGTAAATGTTAAAAATCTTTTATATTTTGAAACTTATTCCATTGAAAAAACTTAAAAAATTTTAGAAATTAAAAATATAAAAGGCTTTGGTATATATTAAGAGAAAATTTGTCGTACACATTAAAAACAAAAGACTTAAGAAACAAACCCGACTATTTCTAGTTATATTTTTTAGAAACTCTTTCAAAATTCTTATTTAATTGGAGCAAACTTATTTATGAGAATAGTCTTTGAATACAAATTATTAAATTTTTTCTATAGATAAACATTTAAGAAACGTTCCAGTGAAAAAAATCTTAAAATCTTCAGACTCTGTGACAATTTTCGTATTGAAAAATTCTCAGAACCTAAAATGTTGTTCATATAGAAAAACTAACAGATTTTAAAGCATTTTTCTGAAATAATTTTTTTATCAATTAATTCAAAGTAGCAGCTTGGCCTTAGTTGTTGTACATATGGGGCATTCCAAGCCAAATCACTCACTTTTAGACCCGACCCCTTTCGATTTATTTTATTTTTGGATATGTTTAAGTACTTATTAAATGCAACTTGGACTCCAATTTTCAGCCTTTTATCCCAAGATGGTGTTGAGTAATCAATTTTTCAAAATGGCGATTTTCTCAAAAAAATTAAAAAATTTGAATTTTTAATTAATTTTGACCATTTAAAACTACATATAGATACTTTAAAAAAAGTTGGACAACGTTTTGTTTCGAAGCAATGATCACTTATTTTGTGACGTTTAAAAATTAAAATCGACTTTTTGAAAAAGTCCGAAACCTTCGATTTTTTTGTAAAAAACTATAAAAATTGTACTCTAAATTAAGCAACTTTTAAGCCATAATTCGAAATGTGATCACAATTTCTTCTATTTTTTTTCAAATTTTGAAAATTGCACCTTTTATTTTTTGACTCTGATTTATTTTATATGGTGCTCCAAAAAAATTAAATTGGTAGATACTGACCCTAACTTACCCTAGATATATTCACTTCGAGGTAAAAATACGCCTCACAAAAATTAAGAACGATCGGACATGGGTAAGGCGTTCCGCAGGGGCCTTGAAGTTTAGAAAAGGGATTACAAGGAAATATATGAATTTTTTTCGGTTTTCTCAATCTTTTTGGTATTTTAAGCTAAGTTTAAATTCAAGTGGTTACAGAATTAAAATACGGAGTAAAATGCCTCTCTAATAAGGTACCAAAAACTAAAATCGGTTGAAAATCAGCCAAGTTATTACAACTTCCCCAGGCATCTAGCGTGTGTCATGCCACTTGATTAAAGAATACGAGTCCTTTTTTTAAAATTTATTGAAATTTTTTACTGTAGTAACATTTTTTCAGTATTCATGTTTCAGTGTAATATTTTTTTGGTTTTTCCAAATTTTAAAACAAAAAAAAAAAAAAAAAAATAATAATAGAGATTTCAAAAGGGTGTTGACAATGCAGGCATTTTTAGCATTAATTTAAAACATGTTAGCGAAACCCAATATGAAAAATACTTGTCATCTAATTAATAACTTGAATTTTGAATTTTGAACTTGAAGAATAAAAAAATGTAATTACAGTAGAAAATTTCAATGAATTTAAAAAATCGGATTCTATTGCTTAATCAAGTGGTCTGCCACACGTTAGATGCCTGGGGAAGTTGTAATAACTTGGCTGATTTTCAACCGATTTTAATTTTTGGTACCTTATTAGAGAGGCATTTTACTCCGTATTATAATTCTGTAGCCACTTGAATTAAAACTTAACTTAAAATATCAAAAAAATTGAGAAAACAGAAAAAAATTCATATTTTTCCTTGAAATTCGTTTTTTAAACTTCAAGAACCATGCTAAACGCCTTACCCATGTCCGATCGTCGTAAATTTTTGTGAGACGTATTATTACCTCCAAGTGAATATATCTAGGGTAAGTTAGGGTCAGTATCTACCAATTTATTTCTTTTGGAGCACCATATAAAATAAATCAGAGCTAAAATATAAAAGGTGCAATTTTAAAAATTTAAAAAAAAATAGAAAGAATTGTGATCACATCTCGAGTTATGGCTTAAAAGTTGCGTAATTTAGAGTAGAACTTTTATAGTTTTTTACAAGAAAATAGAAGGTTTCGGACTTTTTCAAAAAGTCGATTTTAATTTTTAAACGTTAAAAAATAAGTGATAATTACTTCGAATAATTTTTTTAATATTTTTTTTCTAAAACTACATTTAAATACCAACAAAACGTTGTCCAACTTTTTTAAGATATCTATATTTTTAACTTTTCAAAATTAATTGAAAACTTCAATTTTTTAATTTTTTTGAAAAAATCTCCATTTTAAAAAATTGATTACTTAACACCATATTGAAATAAAAGGCTGAAAATTGGTGTCCAAATTGCATTTAATAAGTACTAAAACATATCCAAAAATAAAATAAATCGAAAGGGGTCGGGTCTAAAAGTGAGTGATTTGGCTTGGAATGCCCCATATATATTTTCATAAACATAAATCTAAACTTTTCACTTGTCCGCATTATATAAATTTATTATGCAGAAATTTTAATGCAGAAATATAATGCATAAAATTCATAACGAAAATAGTTTTTTTTTATTTTAAATTTAGAGCAACCACAAAATGAATACAAATCATAATAAAAAAAATGATTGCAACAATGTTGCTGCAATATAAAACAAAACTGTAAAGCAATTCTAAGGCATTATAAATGAAAAACCTGAAATTAATTTTAAATAGAAAATACAAAATGAAATCTTTAAAACAGAATAAACTAAACTAATCAAAACTAAACTAATCTGAACTAAAGTAATCTAAAGATCAGGAATAAACTTAAATATGTTAATTGAGTTGCAAGAAAGAGCAATAATGAATATTTTTAAAATAAACAAAAAATAAAATTATGTCTTTTTAATAGGACTTTAGGCGGAAAACTAAGCTTTATTTGCTTAGAGCATGTTAACAAAAACTAAAGACTTAAGCAACGAACTTTATAAAATAAATCAAACAAAAGTCGTAAGTAAAGAACTTTAAAATTACACTGTGCTACAGTAAAAAAATACTTCTGATGTGACATAGTATAGGTATATGGTCTTGTCGAGTAGAACACAAAAATGCCCATTAAACTTGCCAGACACCCTCAAGTTTTAGAGTTATTGTCAAAAAACGTTTTTTTGGGACTTTTCTCACTAAACCTTGTGTAATTCAGCAAATTTTTAACCGATTTAAAATTTTGAAACTGTTTTGGATAGAAGAAGGATAGGGCTTTTTATGTGTGTGAATTGGTCTATACATATAAGAAAGATATCTATTGATTTTTTCTATAAAATCTAATTTTTTTGTTAATTTTTTAAAATTTTTCGAGTTTATCGATTTTTTTCTGCTATAATTCGTTCAACAGCCTTTATATTTATAAACGTATTTTTAAAGAAAATTTAATTCTGAATACGAAAGGCTTTATCCTGAAAAAATCGGATAACAATTGACAGAGTTGTGATAATTTTTCTAAAAAAGAAAATTAAGATTTTGCAGGAAATCGCCGTTCAGATAACCCAGACAAAAAAAATGAATTTATCATAAGAGGTCATGAGCAATATTTTTAATGGTTTTTGGCGCGCTGAATCCGAATCTGGCCTTTAAACTGCTCTATCTCGTCAGGTGTTTGAGATATTTAACATAAATTGATATATCAAAAACTTAATAAGATAGCGCAATTTCAAGGTCAAATTCGAATTCAGGAGCCCAAAAACCTTTAAAATAATGATACGCGACCTTTCAGTATGTTCGTTTATTTTTTTTATTTTTTTTGCCTGGGTTATCCGAACGGCAATTTCTGCAAAATCGTAATTTTCTTTTTTTGAAAAATTATCACAACTGTCAATTGTTATCCTATTTTTTCAGCATAAAGCTCATCGTGTTCACAATTAAATTTTCTTTAAGAATACGTTTATAAATATAAATGTCGTTGAACGAACTGTAACAGAAAAAAATCGATAAACTCAAAAAATTTTCAAAAAATAACAAAAAATTAGATATTGTTTTAAAAATTAATACATATCTTTCTTATATGTATAGACGAATTCACACACATGAAAAGCACTATCCTTCTTCTATCCAAAACAGTTTAAAAATTGAAAATCGGTTAAAAAATGTTTAAGTTACACGTAGTTTAGTGAGAAAAGTCCCAAAAAAACGTTTTTTGACAATAACTTTAAAAATTGAGGGTGTCTGGCAAGTTTGATGGGCATTTTTGTGATCTTTTCGACGAGACCTACAATCTTAACTACCTCAATTTAAAAGTATATTCGATTTTGTGTTTTTTGTAGCACAGTGTTATTATGAATATCAATAATTTAAAATAATATTG